>OX104024.1:52635191-52869443 GCA_944470205.2 Schistosoma margrebowiei
TTTACCAACAGAGCTTTGATTGTAAACAACTCTTTGTTGATAACTTCAAACAATTTAGTTAACATTAAAGAGAAAGAATGCATTTGTAAAATCTTGGTGAAAGAATTGGAAGTAAACTCAACGTTTCACCTGGAAATTTGGTCCAGTAATGTTGTATTTACTTCGAATTCTTTCGCTGAGATTTTACAAATACATTCTTCGTCTTTAATGTCTCACGTGAACTCGCCGCCCATATACTGTGAAACTATTCGATCAAATTTAGAAGAAAATTCTTATTTATTTAATTTAATTAATATTATTGCAATTAATTGATATTGAACTCCTGAGCACCATAACAGACTGATGAAATACAGCCCTGAACATCAATGTGAAGTTCCAAATAACCAATATATATGAATTATTTACAGGTTGTTAAAAGTCTATGTGTTCTGTATGTTAAATCTATTAAGTAAATAGTTTGAAATGAAAATTTTTATGTGTATTACCCTACATAAAAGATCTAAATGCTCCCCATAGATATGACGGAAGCTATAATTGCATTTTTCTGATAAAATTTGTCAACTGTATAATGTTTAAGTGCATATTCTTTGGATGATGTAAACATCTAGTGGTATACTGATAATGGCTACAGTCACAATTAATCGCTGAATATCATATCATGTGGTTCATTTACATCAAAACTTCTCTATAAAAATCTGTCTCTTGTTTACTTCATATAAATGTTCCTGATATTATTAACGTCAATTAATTAAAGGCAATCTGTCTTCTGAAAACGTAGTTTTTTAATCAATAAATCCTTTGTTAAATATCATATTGTTGGATCGTCTAACTCCACTTAGGAAAGCGTACATTATCAGCTTATGGAAAAATGAGTATTGTTTAGATACACTCTTTAATTCATATTCATGTAATCTAAAGTTTATTTCAAACTACATTTTTTTACAAAAATGAAAGTTGACTTGACCAAGAAACGTTAAGAGCTCAGAATCATATGTAGCATCGATTTGTAAAATCGTTGCCAACTGCTCTCAATCATCTTGATAGGAATAGATATCTTGGTTGACATCTTCGAGACAAACATAATCATGTAGTAAGCATGACAGTTCTCTATACCACTTTTAGTCCGAAAATCCATTAGTGTATCACTTATCTTGTTAATTAATAGACTGAGTTCAGTCTCACCAATATATTTCTTCTTATACTACTTACAAACTAAAATGAAATATAGTCATAATTTATAAAATTTTCTAATGGTTTGTAAACCAGTTTTTTTCCAAATTATACATAAACTTTATCGTACAATGTTTTTTTCTTCTAATATTTATTATTAAAAAAATACGTCTATTCAAATATAGACATGATATATACTATTTTATCGATTCATGGAAGAATGCCTTTGGGAGATTTCATAATATACTACTCAATAAACGCAGAATAAGAAGAAGGATAGTTATAGAGCGAGAAAGAGAGAGAGAAACAAACAACCCACTAACAGTAATTTAAAATCGAGAGAATTAAAAAAAAGAAGCTCGAAACTTCAGCGTTGTAGATCATTCGTGTAACATTTTCAAAAGACAAAAAACAAATAGAGGGATAAAACAGCAATATTGAACACAGAACATGAAATTTATTTGAAGTCATGAAATATTTCTAGTTTAGTTTTACAAATATTTATATATTCATCAAATAAATTATTAATCAGTTTAAATAAATAGTAGGTGGATGATTTTCTGGGCTTACTGGATATTTTCATGATAATTACGTTATATCATAATGGGATTGTGGAGATTGTTGAGTTTAGATTGATATCATGAATGGATCACTGAATGAATGGAACACTGTTAAAAATATGGAAACACTGGACAACCGCTTCGTTCCAGCATAGGACTCGTCAGCTGTGTGCATCCATGAGCTTGCGTTTATGTGCAGGACAGAAGGTTCTAAGTTCGAATCCCATGTGAGGAACCGTGGATGAACATTGCTGAGGAGTCCCATACTAGAACGAGACGACCATCCAGTGCTTGATTCATTCATGATATCAATCTAAATTATATTGTAGTTAATAACTAATATGTATGTATATTTGAAAACATGGTAGTTTGTAAATTTTGTAAGTTATATGATTAGATCACTAAGGTAAAGGATTTTCTGACAGCTACGATTTGCTATATGGTAAAATATCTAATTCTTACCTTAAGTGATGCAAGTTCGAACCTTGTATGGAACATTATTTTTTATTAGTATGATAGGTACAGCTTATTGAATAGTGTTAAGTTAAACCAGTTGCTTCTAATTAACTAAAGATTGTTTTTCGTTGTCATTTCAGAGAACTGTGCGTAAAATGTCTTTACAAGTATGTATTTTCAAAACTGCATGAATTAGTTTCTAATCTTTTTCGCTTCAATCCTCATTTGTGAACCATTGAATATTGATTGAGATGAATGTTAAAGAATCTCAAATTCTTCTTAGAGTAGTGAATATATCTTTTTTAGTTTGATAAATCAAGTGTTAAAAACATTAAAGTTTTTATGTAATTTAGTGGTGAATGTAACCATGAAGGACAGCTGAAGAAACCAAAGAGATTAGTACACTTATAATTTTGGATGTGATCAACATTATATCATAAGTTAGATTAGGTAGAAAAAATATGAACGGTTACAATTTGATTCAGTAGTTTGAATGTATTATCCTCTCTTGGGTAGTTTGAGTTTGTAGACTCATTCCAATAGACTATTGTGTTTGGACAGCACTAAAAAAGCATACCCTGAGAGAGAATCCTAATTTAATGAATCAGATGTTTAATCGATATTATGGCTTGTGCTATGGTGTTGACAGATGCAAGTAGTATGTATCATCAATCGGAAGTGAAATACCTGGCAGTAGAAGGTTAAGAAGGTTGAAGAGAAGAGAAAGATAACAGTGAATTTCTGTGGAAATGAACGAACTGTGAAGTCTGAGATGGTTGATTGACATTTGCAAATGAAGTAATTACTATACGGTTCTCAGATTTTACTAAGATGTTCTGTAATTCTGTGTTCAAATAATTTCGATTGTCCCCATTTGTGTTCTCGTTCAATACAATATCATTTCGGGAAGAAATTTAACTATCAAATATATATATCAATAATTAATTTAGTACTCATTTTTCGGTACGACTAATTAATTCAACAATTTTACCGGAATTTTACACAATAGGTAATTAAACTTCTTCATATCATTATATCTTTTAGAAATAGACTGTTTGCAATAGGTTGTTTCTTTTATTGACCCCATTACTTGCTATTTATTATCAAAGCATGTAAGTATTATACATTTTTTCAAAGGAACCTCATTGTTATAGCTTAAAATGAATAATTTGCCAGTTGTATTCCAAAGCGTCATTGTTATCGTTCTACCATGTTATATTACAATTTACGATGGCACTACTAGTAATTATCACAAAGATTCGACTTCTATGTACTTTGTAAATTACAGTTATTTATAAACCAGTAAGAATTGATGAAGTGTGAACCTATGTCATATTATTTGTGTTACAATATCAATTTATTGGAAATGATAACGGATCAAAATAATAGATGTTTGTCGTTTATTGTTTATTTCTGAAAAAGTTGTTGAATAGTAAGTGGGATTACACTTGATTTTCTTTGTGATATGAGTATCTGGTGTTTTATTTCGTTGTATCCTAAATTTGTTTATTAACAGAGTAGAGTATCAAACAGTACCACGGTTAATGACAACTTCGTTAGAATAGAGGCCGTGAAGATAGTTGTGTTACCTAGATTAGAATAAATGTTAAGCATGATGCGAGTTGTTTTATGCAGTTCCATGTATGTTTCGCGCATTCCTACAATTAAAGAACATTTGGAACTCAAAACAACTTTCAACCAATATCAAAGTGAGAATCTTCAATGCCAACGTCAAGGCAGTTCTACTGTATGGAGCTGAAACTTGGAGAACTACAACAACCACCATCAAGAAGGTACAAGTATTTATAAATAGCTGTATTCGCAAGATACTCAAAATCCATTGTCCGGATACCATCAGCAACAGCCTTTTGTGGGAGAGAACAAATCAGATTCCAGCTGAAGAAGAAATTAGGAAAAGCTGATGGGAATGGATAGAACACACATTACGCAAACTATTAAACTGCATCACGAGACAAGGCCTAACTTGGAATCTTGATGGGAAGCGGAAAAGAGGAAGGCCTAAGAACACATTACATTGGATAATAGAAGCAGATATAAAAAGGATGAATAACAACTGGAAGGAGCTGGAAAGGATTGCCCAGGACAGGGTTGGATGGAGAATGCTGGTGAGCGTCCTATGCTCCTTCACAAGGAGTAACAGGCGTAAGTAAGTAAGTAAAGATATGTTTCGGACGTGATTTATAATTTCATTGAGTGTTCATTCATTTAATGTACTAGACCGAAATCTAAACATAATTAAATTTCATAGCAACAAGCAATATCAAAAAATCCAACTTTGTAGTGTTTTTATTCAATGATTTATTAACTAATTCGATGAATATGAAACTCACTTTACTTTGAGCTACTCGACCTTTTGTTATGATTAACTTGATAATAATTTGACGACCTAAATCAATTTCCATAAATTCACGGAGTTCTTTTCCAACCTTAGCATCTGGACACCATGCACGTTCTTGGAGACTTAGATCGTTTGGATCTTCACTAATACAAGAAGACAAAAAGAAATATATCTATCAATCTTTGTTGCACAACACTAAACACTAATCAATCATATATATAATAGTTATGAGAGAAACAATGAGTAGGGATTATTCAGTTTGTGTATATGTGTGTATCTATAACCATACACAATCTAATCAGCATATCAACTAAAATAATGAATTATGATGTAGAAAAACAAGATGGTTCAAGATTGTCAGTTCAAAGAATGTTATACACATAATTATTTTAATCTAATTTAGGTATCTTTTTCTATGGTGTATCATATAATTTCTCTGTGTTATGTCAAGAAATGTCATCTAAACAATTAACATACTTAAAATAGTATTGTGCAATGTTTTATTCAGTGCATTAGAACCAGCTTAATTGTCTTAACATCAATTATATATAGAGAGAGAGATATGTCAAAAATTCTTTTAACACGTTTACTGTCAGGACAAATCAAAATTAGATAATATTCTGTTGATTTATGTATATTTAAGTAATATCATGTTTACCTGTCTACGATGCATTCGTATTCATTATTTGTTTAATTTTGTTTAGATGTAATTAGATGTGACATATTTTATTTTAATAATTATAATAAATGACCTAGATTTTAACGTTAATTGACCTAATCATATATCTATGATGACAACAACTAGTTTGTTTGCTTTTTAACACATATAGTTAAGATAATGAAATTCTGATTTTATCTATAATGTTAACAATACAAATAATGAATTGTAATACATATTGTCATCAGAAATTAAGTTTAGTTAGTGAAAGAGTAAAAAAAAAAGCAGTAAGCCATTAACTGTTGTTTTATCCTAGTTTGGGACTTATCTAAAATGTGTCAATCCTATAATTATCAGAATGGGTTTTGTGATTTTTTAGAAACTTCACTAGTTGAAATCATGAATCACATGAAGCTAGACCAACATGGAAAACCTGGAAGCACTAGACGGCCGCCTCGTCCTAGTGTGGGGCTCCTTAACAGTGCGCATCCACTGAAGAAAATGGTGCACAGTGGCGCAACTTCGTGGATTGGTTGAAGCTGGACATCAACACCGTTGGATACCGGCCTGCTCAGTGGTCTAGTTGGTTAGGCGCCTGGCGCGAGACCGAAAAGTCCTGGGTTCGAATCTTGTGGGGTGCGAGATCGTGGATGCGCACTACTGAGGAGTCCTATACTAGGAAGAAACGGCCATCCAGTGCTTCCAGGTTTTCCATGTTGGTCTAGCTTCATATGATTCATGATTTCAATCAGTGAAATCCTATAATTCTAAAAAGATAGAAACCATAACCATCATTATTGTATTTGATGAGTTTTCCATAACTTTGCTTTTAGATAACGGAAATACAAAAACGATAAACCGTTGATATCTTGCTTGAAACGAAACATGAAGATTTATGCGCAAAATAATTGATATTACTAACTATTAATAAACAGCTGTCTAGTTCTCCAGAGTTATCATAGGACCTAAAGGTTTATCAGGGAAAGTATATTAGACAACGGATTTTTAGAACACAACATTTCTCAAACTCTGGTAAGTTTGACTTGATAATTTTCAATAAGTTAATAATTATAAGGAAAGATGGATAATGAATAGCAATGAAATTCAGAATGCGCGTCTCGTCCTATTCTGGACTCGATAGTTGGATGTACTTGCATCCCAGAGTTCATGTTCACTTTGGAAATCGAACCCAGTACCATTCGCCTCAAACGTTATCGCGTTATACACTTAGCCACCAAGTTCTAATAGCCACTAGCTTGTGCAATCAGATGAAGTTTAAATTCACTTGGTATAATTTACTTGAATCTTCCGATTGATGTTTAGGATTATAATTGATCAGTCTCTTATTGGTATATGTTCATACTGTGCGTATTACATCAATACTGCCTTAGTTCACAAGCATTATCAGCAAAGATGAACAACAATTGTGTAGATTTTTACCAATAAATTAAATGATATATTTGTAATATTTTAACAACTAGAAAATCAAATTTTTGACCCTTCTCAGCTTGATGTAAACTACGTTTTCAAAGTAAATAATTGAAATATTTACTCAGAAGAAGCAGATTACACTCAATTACGAAACCACATAAATTTAATTTTCCATTGATTATGATATTAAAAATTACATATTTTCATTGATAACAATCTTGAATAGTTAGTATTTCATCATTATACTTGATAATTTCAAAGAGACTTCACGAACGATTGAACTCCTCTCTAAAGATTCATGAATCTATTATCAACGATAGTCAATTTTATTATTATTCAACTAATACATGAAACAACATTCAATTCAAATCTTCTTTTCAGGTTTAAATGTAGAAAACGTTTATCAATCGAAATGAATCTTGATATGACGAGAAGAAAAGTCAAAATTCGATTAATTTACTCATTATGAGTTTTATTCAACATTATTACCGTTTTGATTCAATGTGATGACCATTCAGTGTAAAAATCTCCACAACCCCTAAACTGATAATTACCATGTGCTTAATTAGTGACTAGCTTCGTGAGAAAATTCTCGGAGTTCTGGTGAGAAGCCGTGACCAGTGGAGCTAATCCGTGTCGGGCAGAAATAGGTGTTTACCTCAGTATATAAATGAGTGTATTTTTGACGAGGGTTGTCGTCATCGTGTTTTAGGGTTAATAAATCATCACTTATACCAGTCTTTGTGTTCTTACTTTCGCATCGTGGGGAATCGCAGACGTTCCCGTTCCGAGTATAAGTGTTGGGCGTTTCCGGCATAACAATCAGCGACGACCAGATATAACAATTAGCATTCAATTGACAAGTTATAACAAATATAAATTCTCTAATCAGTATAAATTAACAATTCATACACTAAAAACTACTATGGTAATTTGTTTCTTTCTACAATATTTAAACTCAATATACAATAAATAAAAGAATGCAGTTGAAATTCTCCTCCCCCCCCGTCAAATGTAAAATGTTTTTTTTGTTTTTAGAACTTATCACCAATTTCTATATTTTATTTTTACAACTGAATATAAACCAATAAAATACTATTTATTACTAGTAAACAACAGTAATATAAATAGAATATATAGTTATTAACCACAATAAATAATTTTGAAAGGAAACAGGTAATAAAACATTATGACCATTAATAATAATAATAATAATAATAATAATAATAATAATAATAATAATAATAATAATAATAATCAATGATTCATGTAGACTACTTATATACAATTAAATTATTATCAATATGATTCATAATTATGATTCATTGAGTTTAATACATAAAATTAACTCTATATTAAGTTTCATTGAATGAATAAGATTCTATTATTATACTTCAGTTAGGAATTCACTAACTAATTAATATTTATTACTTTCTAAGTTACCCTGTTGACAATATGTATGTTTAATTGTTCTAGAATAACTTTTTGGTCTTTCATTAAGGAGTAAAAGTATTATTTTAATGGACAAAATCATATTTGTTTTTTTGTTTTCGTTTAAATTACGAATTATTCTGTATTGATATCAATTGTTTTTTTCAATAATCCATGTATAGAACTAAACGATCATTCAATACTTTCAAGTTATCTATGATGGTCTAACTTCACTATTAAAATTAACTATCATATCTACAAAAACCCCTTTTGATATTCATTAAAAAGAAAAGAAAAATAAAAAAAGGAAAACATCAGGAAAATTCACTGCTACCTTTTTATTTTTACTATAAACATAATTACAATGAACTGAAAACAAAAAAACAAAATTACTATGGAAAAAGAAAACGGGATTAATTGAAAGGAAACACATACTCAATTTGTGGTTGAGTAATTCATAGACATGTATGTATAAATATAATGCTCACTTGTATTGTGATATATATAAAACCATTGAAATAGATAAATAAATATAATATAATATGTGCTTTATTGATTTATGAGAAAGAAGAAAGAGAAAAAGGAACACAATCATTAAATGATCTGGTAATTTTTTTTCAATTTTTGTCATTCAGTATTTTGACTATTCTCGTTTGTTTGTTTTTTCTATATTACACACACACACACAAACACACAAACATGTACAGATATCGGTATATATTTATGTTTCATTCTTTGAATTGTATGTTTCACCGGTTATTGATGTTTATTTACGGATTATTTCATAAATAATATATATATGTATACAATGATAGACACATATTTGTTTTACATTAATATAAACATATTGAATGGAAGTGAAGGAAAACATATTAGAGAATTAGAAACAGCTCCGAGAATGGAAAATATAAATGAGAGAAAGATATAAACTCATAAAAAGAAGGAAACTGGAAGTTAGATGGAAATTCTAATTTTCTGATGAATAAGGGTCAGTAATATATATATATATATATATATATATATATATATATATATATATATATATATATATATATATATATATATATATATATATATATATATATATATATATATATATATATATATATAAAGGGTATTAGTCATTTAACTGATTAATAGGTAGATAAATCATGTATGGATCCGACATCATCATTAGTATCAACAACAAAGATAATCTCAATGATGCAAACTTTATCATCACAATACAGTCATTATAATCATACGGAGTAGACAAGTTTAATTATGAATGACAATAATAATGATAAAGGTCTTGATTTAAGAAAAGAAAAGAAAATAATAAACAAAATAATAGCTGAGTCAACTCTATCTCAATATGTAAAATGAATTACAAATCACGTCGGAATAGAAAACAACTCATATGGTTAGAATTAGATTATAACGAATAAATGTTCATGTTTCATATATCTTGACTTTAGGGTATTATTTTGAAATTTCTTTAAAAAGGCCTAATTAAAACATTATAATATTTTTCCATTGCATTTAATTGTAAAGTATTCAATAAAATGATTGTTATTGTATGTAAATCCTGACAGTGGACAAAACTATACTTCAAAAGTAAACACGAATTAAACCAGTGAATAAATACTCCTAAACAATAATAGTAAATGATAGTGACAAGGCTTTTATTAAAGCATCGGTCCAGTCAGTTAGCTACAACGTAGGAACAGGCACATATATGTACCGATCCAAGTTGCCATACCTCATTAACACAACAAGATGGACACCGGATTCATAAAAGTAGTTAATTCAGAGGTGATAATATATAAAAGAAAGATTGCAATAAGGATATATTACAGGAAGAAAGAATCAGTTCGTTGAAAGGAAGATATGAAACGATTTTAATCTCTTGGTTTAAGGGAAGACAGAGAGTGTGTACACCGATGCCATTGTGATCTATTCTGAGCCATGTCACCAAGAGTCTCCAACGATTGGTTACGATAGTCACGCGGACCTCAACCAAGTAGTCTGCATCTACCAACATGGCTCAGACTAGAAGTTAGTAACTTCAAGCACTGATTCCACGTTTTGGTAATCAATTACGAAGGCAGTTTCACGACCAATATTATGTACATGACTAATGAATAAGCACTGACTAGTTTTTTGTGACAGGATTTTAATGGATTTCAATTTTGTTTGTCTCCGGCTATCGAGCTCATCAAATATACTCAGTTCAATCTAGTTGTTCTATCCCACCCAGTTCAATACTTATCTTTAAAAAATGAATAAATAATTACAAACCATGTAATTTAATTTCTGACTTCTAGTAGAGAATCTAATAACAGTCCTACCTTTTAATAATAAAACATTTATTTGTAGAATTTAGAAAATATTTAACAAGAAAGATTTTATATGAAAATCTTCACAAAAAAAGGTAACATCAAAATGTTCATATTAGAATTCACATCATAACATATAAAAGATAAATTAAAACAAGGGATTATCTTACCATAAACTTATGATCAAGATGTACAATCTCAAATACATATATATATAACTTAATTATAGGGTTAAGTAACAGATTAGAAAAATCATTTTAACAAAGTCGTTCATTTTGAATCAGAATAACAGTGAAGCATCAATGTACATCCAGTGAGGATGAACTCAATACTGCCTTAAAATCACAAGCATTATACACAGAGATGTATGGTGTCTGTCAGTGGAATCTAGGACGCGCGTTACGTTCCGTTTGAGACTCATCAGCTAGCTGTTGGCTTTTTTGACTTAGTGGCTGAATGGGTATAGGGATAACGTTCCAAGTCAATAGTACTGGTCTTAAGTCTTGGGGTTAACATGAACTCTGGAGTACACGTATATAAAGCTGACAAGTCTCAAGCAGAACTGAATGTGCGTCCTGTATCCCACTGCTAGCCATCATCCATCTCTTCATAGATTAATCGAATGCTATTTTAGAAAGCATTGCAATTAAAAATTTCATGTGTAAGTGCTAGATTTCAAATGGTGATGAATGTAAGTCCTGTTTTATGATTAAAATTTTAACACTTTAAAATTAGTGGCAAATATTTAAAACTGACATATATTTAACTAAACTAGTGTTTAAGTGAGAAAGTATACTTTAATAATGTACATAAATCTTTGGCCTGATGTCTGATATCAATTTAGTGAAATGACTGCCAGCTCACAACTACATTTAATCTTCAATAATGAACAAACATTCAAAATTTGCATCTATAAAAGACTATAATTAAAGAGTCTGCTTGCATTATATTGCGACATCTACTTATAGATTTTAGTAAGCATACTATTACTACACATTTATTAGGTAGTTTTAATCAGTTCATTAGGGTTCGGTAAAAGAGACATATGACAATTTTGTTCATTGAAAAGTCTTCATTTCTGTCTGATATTGTTGTGAAAAAACAATTTTAAAAAAAATTTATGCCTAAGTGGTTCTATACATGTTTTTGAGGTGATTTTTTAAGACTTGAAATAGGTAAATGATATAGATTTTTACATAATGATACATTCTATCATCAATGAGGAAATAGTTTCTTTGGACAGACAAATAATAAATATGTTAACTTGTCGATTGAAACATGAATCCAATATAATATAAATTTTTAACATGAAGTTTTAAACTGGTTCACGACAAGTATCTTCTAGGTTCTGTAGTTACATCAGTATTTATGTGGCCCCTTATTTGTTTATTTATTTTAACACATAGATAATGGTACAAGGATGCATCAAATAAATATGCGCCACACAAATCTCATTCGATATGTGTGAGGGCTGTGATACTGCCCGGGTGCCCAAACTGAAGCAGGTGGTTTTCTTGTGGGGCCACTCTCCGAGCCTTCAAACTGAAGGTTTGATCCACAAGGCAGTGGAGCATCGTGAGGAGATGCAGTCTCATGGAAGCCAGCGACCAACGATTACTTCATACGCCATTTGTTCCCGCAAGATGCACCATTGTTAAAGCGTCGGACATTCACTTTTCGTGCTCTCATTTTCGTAAACAACACCCCCGCCACGAGGAGGCAGTGAGTAGGACTTCCCTGGCAGAGGCTATACACGTGTGGCCATATGAGAACATTTCGAGAGGGAGAGCGGACTCTCCCCACTCTCAGCCGTACCAGGGCATTTGAGGGCATGTGGCCCCTTAGAAGATTTGCTATATCATAGACATAACAATTTTAATAGGAACAAATTAGCGAATTTACAGAGTTCAAACTTTAGGCAGGATCACAGTATGAGAACATTTTTTCAAATCAAATCTAGATTATTTTAAACCTCGGGTAATCCAGTTCAACATATATATATATATATATATATATATATATATATATATATATATATATATATATATATATATATATATTAATCTGAATGTTTATATAATGAAACAAATTCCAAATTTCATAGTCCATTGAAACCAGACTGAAGTTTAATATTTACGTCGTTTAATTTCCAAGCTCCAATAGTCATATTTTTAAGGGAATGTTTGTTCGTTACTAATTAAATTATTAGAAAGTAGGTTAATTTCTCGTGCTAAAGAATAGAATATTTGTTATCATAAAGTGAAGGATTTGTAGAGAATATTGGATCCCTTGAGTACACGAACCGATTTAAGTTCGACAGCTATTGAAAACTGAAATCACTGGAACGTTGTTACGTTCAAGTGTGTGACTTCGTAGAAGTGAGGAATCACAACAACACGAAGGATCGAATTCAAGTCTTTTAGGTCGCGCTAAAAGGGATAACTAGGAAAGAATTTTAAGAAGAATTTTCCGGAGTTCTAGTAGTGGAGGCCAACTTAGTCAGGCATAAGGCTATCACCCACTAATGACGATAAAATGTGGTTGGGCAACATTGCGAACTGAATAAAGTTGAAGCAAACTATTAGACATCGGCTGAGTAGTCTAGAGCCTAAACTCATTTCGTCAAACATAATGGTCATGGATAAGAACTTCAGAGGAGTTCTATCGTAGAATGAAACCACTGTCCAATGGCTATTGATTTTCAATAGTTATCGAACTTAGGTGAGTCTTTTTATAGCAAAAAAATAATAGAAAGCACATTTTCAAACCAATTTCACGCTTTATCATTTAATATTAACATTCCGCCAGAAAATATTAAAAAAATTAAATTTCACTAATCATGAATACCGCTGTTTTTTTCATTTCCATATTTGCATTAAAAAATGTACTTTTGAGTTATCATGCCTAAAAGTGTTTGTAATTTTTCATTGAGATCATGAACCGATTGATGTTAGACCACCAGTGAAAGCATGGAAGCACTGGACGGCCGTTTCGTTTTATTACGAGACTCCTCAGCAGTGCACCTTCACGATCCCGATCGCGGGATTCGAACCCAGGGCCTTAAGTCTCGCGCGCTAACGATTAACCTACTGGATCACTGAGCTGGCATCTAATGATGTTATTGTCTAACCTCATCCAATCCACAAAGTTGCGCGACCATCTTCCATTGTACTGAGGTGGATACCTGTCTCTAGCCGACATGGATTAGCTACACTGGTCACGGCTTCTCACTAGAACTCTGAGAATTCCCTCACAAAGCTGGTCACTAGTGAGCACATGTTGATTACTAGTATAGGGGTTGTGGAGACTAAACTTAAACTGGTTTATTTTAAAACTGGAACTAAATTTTACATGAAACTTTGAACTTTCATGGAATATAGTTTGTCCTACATTGATAATGTAGTATATTAAACATGTTCTCTGCTAGGTATACTGACAACGTTATAAGTTGTAGGTTTGTATGCTTATAAGATAATTTGTTGAAATTCGCTGAGATTCTCCGTGAGAACTTTAAATCTATAGCCTTTTTTCCAACGAATTTGTTATTTCTCTGTGAAAGTACCATTAACTTATAAGTACAACTATGAATTATGCATAATTCCATAGTTGTTTTGTAACAGGAAAGGATCAATGAGTTCACAAACATGATTTTTGTACCTATAGGTAACTGATTATAAAATGACTAATATAAGAATGTAAAGTTTTGCTGCTTGCCACAAAAAATCTAAAATAATCAATTTTATTTTTAATTTATAGGAATATTCGAGTTATTTCATTGTTGGTATTCTGAAATGAATTTTGACAAATGAGCGTTAATTATCTCCAATTCAGCTGACAAGTTTTAAATAGGGCAAAACGCGCATCTTGGATCTCACTAATAGTATTAATCCATCTTCGTTATGACCAATTTTGTATTTCTCATGTTCCCAGGTTCTATGTTCATTGTGCTCATGAAAACTAATAAACTTGTCATTTGTGATAAACTATGGTTTATGAGCAAACATACGATATATAATCCATATATTACAGTTCTATTTAGGTGAGATGATTGTCAAGAAAATACAAGATTATATATTTAGACTGTCAGTCAACTGACAATTGTGATAAATATACCGGATTGCCTTATTAATTATCAAACCACTGTTTATGTCATGTTTCGGAACGTGAATAAACACAACTATCAGTGCTTATCAACTGTAATGAACAAGAACATAGGTGAAAGACAGCCAATCGTACTTTAACACAAAATTACAGAATCTCTTGGTAGAGTATGAATATTTCATTTGCAAATTTACATCGTTTGTTCTTCACATTGTATATGATTCAAGTCACAAGTACTTTCCATTCCCGTTTCTGTTTACTTTAAGTCACCCTATATAGCTTTCTGCTGCCAGGTTTTCCGCTTCCGACTGGTGCTACATACTACTTATGTCGACAGACATAAGTAGCATGCATCAGACAGCCATTTTGAAAATTACATTATGTGTAATTTACAGTCATACTTATTAGTATTGATAAGGAGGCTAATAAGCATAAAAATGCACTAAATCCTATTCTAAAACTTCTACCCCAATCAGCTGTAACGTGGAAAAAACAAGGACTCAGTAGCTAAGTATATAACATTTGAAGCGAACGGTATTGAGTTCGGATCCAAGAGTGAACATCAATTCTAAGATGCACGTGTATCCATCTGACGAGTTCCAAATAAGACGAAACGCACGTCCTTGATTCCACTACAAGCCATAATCCATCTGTGCTTATAAAATCAAGTTATCATTATAAAGGATTCTACGAACTTATAGTGTTCAGACCTTTTCGATATAAAAAACTAATGGAATCCAATTTGTTTAATTTAAAGAAAAAAATAGATATATATTTTAATGTTAAGGATTTGACTGGAAACCAATAAGTGAAAATTGTATTATTTTTAATATCTGTTAGGTGTTCTTATATCATGTAAATTGTGTACATTATCTGTTATTTATAAATCAATATTTCATTTAGAATTTATTTGTAATAAAATCAATTTTATTTTCGTTTTTACATCTCTGAAAAAAAATGTCAACTCAATAATACTTGAAAACTTAAGTAAAAATATTCATAAAATAAATGTCAACAAATAATCAAATGATTGTTTTCCCGCAAATATCAATTATCACGCAATCATCAACATCAGCGGAAAGAGAAAAAGAAGAAGAAGAGGAAGAAGAAGAAGAAGAAAAAGAAGAAGAAGAAGAAGAGGAAATCAATAAAACATCGAATTGAATCAGCAATAACAAAATGAAAATGTCATTGAAGAAAGTTTTAATGAATCTGGTTTTAGTCATGAAATTTAGGTCACTTCTATAATAGGGTCTGGGTTCGAATCCCGCGAGGCGGGGTTGTGGATACTCATTGTTGAACAGTCCCACAATAGAAGAAAACGGCCACGCAGTGCTTTCAGGTTTTTCACTGTGGTCTAGCTTCAATTGACTCATGAATTCAATTATTAAATTACTACAATATCCACAAAACCCCTTCTGATACTATAATCAACATATGATTAATAGTGACTGGTTTCAAGATGTATATACTGGAATTCTAGTGAGAAGCAGTGACCAGTGAAGTTCAACTGAGTCTGTTGTGAGGTAGTAACTCACTGAAGACAATGGTTGATGTGTCACTCAATTTCCCGAATTGGTTGAAGTTAGAAATTAATACCGTTGGACCCCGGCCGGCTCAGTGGTGTGGTGGTTAAGCGGTCACGTGTGAGACTGATAGGTCCCAAGTTCGAATCCCGTGAGGCGAAGTCTTGGATGCCCATTGTTAGGCAGTCCCACAATAAGACGAAACGGCCATGCAATGCTTCCAGATTTTCCAATGTGGTCTAGCTTCAAGTGACTCATGATCTCAACTATTGAAATTACTTCTGTTTATTGTAAACAATGTTAACAGTCTATATTTTAAATTTCAATGCGGTCTTTTCCTGAAACTTAACTCTTCCTTTTTTTAAAATTTAGATTTTGAATCTAAAGTTTGTTTATATTGTGATTTAATAAATTTGACAGAATATTTAATTTTAGACATTTCATATCAGATACTTTGAAAAGTTTTGTTATTATTGTAATGTGTTACATCTCTTACTAAAATCGGTGATTTTGTTAAATAAACATTGTAATTCTTTTGAATTTATTATTTGAAGAGTCTATGGTTTCTGTCACTTTTGATGAAACATATATTGACATAATACTCAGCAAGTTAGGTGACTGAAATGTTTAACAAAACATTCAAGTATTTGTTCTGATTATAGAAATAATCTTTTTCGAAGAACTCTTATTGAATATACTATTGAGAGAATACAACGATGAATGACCAATACAATTAGTTTATTAAAACTACTTTTGAAATGAGGTTACTAAGTTATAAAATTATATGCTTGTAAGTTCTAAAAGCATTATCCCTGAGTCATTAAAACACAAGAAATCACTAGAGATGAAATATTTCCATTTTCAATGATAATCTAGAATATCTCCTCATAAGGGTTACTACATAATGATTATATCGACTCAATTCGTTAACAGTATTACTACTACTGTTCATTAACCAATCATAGTGTATCGAAACTATTTTATATGATAGTGAAATCTGATTAAATCCATTGATTCACTTTTATTCGTATTGATTGATTCTTCTCCTATTTAGTACCCTATATTAGGCATATTAATGTTTGAGCATAACATTTCAGTACATATTTAACATACTGAAAAGTATAAAAAAATAAATAAAGGTACAGTTTTTTTAAATCCATGTTTGTTAAAGTACATATCAGGGGAATAAAACTACTTATATAGTTTATAATTATCTCATGTACAATATCTGGCTAAATGTTCGTTGAATTACAAATACGATTGTGAATTATAATATATTGAGATGATGGAGAAGATTTATAGCTCAGGTGGATGATTTTGATGAAGTTTTGTTCTCTGAGCTGGATGATTTAGTCGTGGAACGCATATGGAGAAATTCGAACACTTCACTTCTATCTGAAGTTTGTGCTGATGATGTCGTCCAAAAGAACAATGAAAACTCCACGACCGAACCATTCAGCTCAGAGTACAAAACTCCATCAAAATTACAATATATCTCCTGAGATTCACTTTTTTTTTAAAAGATATTAGTTGGATCGTTTAATTTGTAATAAATTTGGTAAAGTGTAACATTTAATCATTTTAATAGATCTATGTATTATTCTAACATTGCAGTTGTATGTCAATTTTTTTACATTTAACTTACATAATCCACTTTATCCATTCAAAGTAATGAAGATTTATTGGTATTTAATAATAAGTGCATTGTTACATTGTATACAGTTTATGAAATTATCGGAATAGTTAAACTATGTAAATGGAGTTATATATTCTACTATTTTCAACATAGTCTCTTAATTTCAACCAAAGAATTCTTCAGCTTATACATTAGAGTAGTATCTTTTTTTTATTTTTAAAACTCAGGGTTAAGATATTCAGTTATTATTTTCTTTTTTTTTAGAAAGTCATTCATCTCCACATATTCAAATGAGTCTGGCAACCAGAGCTAAATGGTATTGGTTTGTCTCTGATCTAGATTAATGGATGAATAATCATTAGTATTACTTAGACATGCATAAGTATCATTATATATGGATGATTTAACCGCAAGAGATATTTAAGTCAGACAATTCTAAATAGATATGCAACGACAACATCATCATCATCAACAACAACAAGCATCAAAAAGTCTATTTCAAAGATTATATCTACTTAAAAAAATATACACTAACAATAATGATGTTACTTAAACATTGATCAAATGAATTAAATATATCAATATTGTTACAATTAGGATGTTTTGACAGGATACTATTGTTATAGTTCATTAACTAAATCTTCCAAGCACAATTTTTAAACAATGAAATTGTTCTAATAAACATTATTTTATATATAATTTCAAGAAATCAGGTTGTTTTGTTTTTACCTTGGTTAGTTTAACTAAAATGTCTATTTCATTTTTGGATTATTATAATTTATCCCTTTTTCAAATTATTGAATGAATAGATTATAATCATATATTGTTCAGTCATTTGATTATATAGGGGATTGAGTGACATTAAAAAGACCTTTAAGAATATTGACCTATATACTGGAGCTAAATGAGAGTTATAAGGGATAAGGATTAATATTTACAGTTGATAGCTAAGGTTAGGAATTAGATTTCGATTATTTATCACAAAATGACATCAGTTAAAATGCCAAAATTCTATTTAACTAGATGAATGAATTAATTACGCGCCAAAATTTAAGATCTGTCATCGTAAATTTGATTGGTCTATTCAAAAATTATAGTCACGTCGATTAATTTTCATGTTAGATGTTTTCTTTTCCAAGAAAAAAGACTTTTCTGTTTTACTTCAATATCATTCAGTACAGTGTATCACCCTTACATTTTTCTTACATTTCTACATGTAAATTATAGTTGTGTATAAGATAGCCAGCCATATTATTGATAAGTGAGCCTGCAGAATCCTATAATTAAGGTTATTTAATTCTAATTAGTTTTTCCTACAACAATAATAATAATCTAAGTCTGTATCAGTGAATTTTCATAGCCTCGTTTAATAGGGTCAAGTTTTAACTAAAGTGACATGTATATTATATTTACTAAATGGAATTTTAGAATTATATTTTGTTATGTGTGATGTTGGGGAAACCTACGTTATGGAGTAATTCTTTGTCAAGACGGAGCAATATGAGTTAATTAAGAAAAGTTATTGAATTGCATCTACATATGTATAAACTTTATTATGTTTATATTTAACATTTATTTTAAGACAGTGTATATAATATTGTGGTGTATGCTATTTATCTCGATAGACACAAGTAGTATGCAACACCAATCAAAAGTTGAATGGCTGGTAGCAGAAGGCTAGGAAGACCGAATTGAAGAAGACAGAAACGAAACTAGAAAGGAATTGGGATAATCAGACAGATCGCTAAAGATAATTGATGGAATTTTGTAGATGAAGCATTTAATGTATGATTTTACGATCAAACTAGAGTCAGATATAGACCCACTAAAGGTTCTCATATTTTACGAAGACATCCTGTAATTTGATATTAAACACTAATTTGGTTGTCTCTATATGAGTTCTCGTTCATTACAATATGTATATGGTGTTGTTAACTTACCGAGCAGCAGAAGCTCCATGTTGTAAAGTAGCAGCACTTGAATGTTGAAATGAAGTATCAGGGACCAAAATACGATCTGCGAGTAGACGTGAATTACAACCAATCGCAACTAAAAAAAATAACAGATGAAAATGAATATAATTATTAAGTAACAAATTAAGTCGTAAATGATGAAATGAAAATGATATTACGTAAGTATTTTGTAGATTTCATGGAATACATTTCATCACACAATCTTTCGATCAGAATTTCTCAGACTAACGAATATTTATACAATAATTTTAAGGTCTTCATACCCCTTATGAGAAAAGGAGTGTAAAGTTACCGGCATATACTTTTGAAGTAACACGAATTATTCTTAAAATCAATCTTTTACTTTCTAGTTCTCAAAGGTTCTTCAATTGTAGTCATTTATTTATGAGATTTATCTTCAATATATTAATTGTTTAACAGTCTATAATTTACAAATTTATAAGATCCTAATGCCGTAGTTTCGTGACTACAACCAACGCCTTGCTTTGAAATTCACTTACTTTAGTCTTGTTGAGTCGATATTTTTGTATAGCGCTTAACCTTTACAGGAGTAAAATGATAAAAAGCATTAACCATTGGAGTTAAACCGAGTCTGTTGTGATATAGTAACTCAATGAAGACAATGGTGGATGTTTTGTTCAATTTCGTGTATTAGTTGAAGTTGAACATTAACACCGTTGAATACCAGCTCAGTGGTCTAATGGTTAATCGTTCGCGCGCGAGACTGACAGGCCTGGGTTCGAACCTCATGAGGTGTGATAGTGAATGCGCACTGCTGAGCAAGCCCACAGTAGGACAAAAAGGCAGTCCAGTGTTTTCGGGTTCTTCATTGTAGTCTAGCTTCAAATGACTCGTGATCTCAACTATTAAAATTACTCTATTATTCACAAAACCCCTTCTGATAAAAAATATATGCTTTAGTAACATTATCAATATTTAATTCACATGGTGCAGTTCAAGAATTACTGCTGGTCCAAAGGTCAAGTAAAGAAGGAAGTTTGGGTAAGGGGTTATCAGCCTCATCCCTTCCCACCCTCACCACCAAAAAAAATGAACCTTTCTAGAAAAACGCTAACCAGAATAAAATCATCGAAATTATAATCATTCTTCATAGAAATAATTTTAATTCTAAACTCAATCATAAATCATTAATTAGAATATTTTTTAGTTCTTTCTAATGGAATACGTTTTAAGGGATTTCAGTTGTGTGTTTTTTTCAACTTATTTTTTAAGTTCTCTTTATAAGATAAATATGAACATGAAAAAAGTACAACAATAGTTGATTAGCAAACTATTCATTAGTCTTTATTTGACATTCATCAAACAATAATAATAATATCAATAGCTGAAATCATGGGTCAATTGAAGCTAGACCACAACGGAAAATCTGGAAGCACTGCGCGGCCGTCTCGTCCTAGTATGCGACTCCTCAACAGTGCACATTAACGATCTCGCTCCCCGCGGGATTCGAACCCAGGACCTATCAGTCTCACGCGTGAGCGCTTAACCATCATACTATTGAGCCGGCCGGCATTCAACGGTGTTAATGTCTAACTTCAACTAATCCACAAAATTACGCCACCGTCACTATTGTCTTCATTGAGTTACTGCCTCACAACAGACTCGGTTAGACTCCACTGATCATTGCTTCTCACTAGAACTCCAGGAGTGTCTCTTGAAGTCAGTCACCAGTGAGATGATTATTATCAGAATGGGTTTTTTGGAGATTTTAATAATTCCAGTAGTTGAAATCATGAGTCATTTGAAACTGCTGAGGAGTCTCATACTAGGATGAGATGATCGTCCAGTGCTTCCAGGCTTTCCATGGCGGTCTAACTTCAACTGACTCATAATTTCAACTATTGAAATTATTAAAATCTTCACAAAACCCCTTCTGATAATAATAATAGAATCATTGAATATATATGATTTTTCAATAAAAAGGTTTTTTAATGACAAACCAGGTACTAATTATTATGGTTTAAATTATCTTATATATTCACGAATATCTACAAACATAGTCATTCTTATATATATGTATGCATAATCTTATTGATATAATAATAATCCCTAAAGGTTTATAATCTGTGTAAATTAGTTTAGATGAAATACATATTGACTATTCTTCTTTTTTGCCCTTACAATTTCTCTGTCTCAGTTTGTTCAATCTTTTTCTCATTATTTGTCTGCAACATTTTAATTTTCCTTTTTTTTCCCCTATATACATGAAATTTCTATAATATGTGTGATAATTTTTAATAAAAAACAAACTATTATTCACCTTTAGATGATGTATAAGGTCAGATTAGTGATGACATTGTCTTTTTAGATTCTTTCTATTGAGAATATACATGTGATTCGATATAAATTTACATATAAATAGAAAAGATAGGCAATTTTAGTTTCTTTTCTTTTTTGCTTTACAATTTTATGAATATTTAGACGATAACATGGAATATTATACCCCCCCCCCAAAAAAATGGAAAGCTAATACAGTATAGCTTTTTATATGTTCAAATATATGGGAACAAACCATTGCCATATACAAGTCTATATATATATAATGAATAAGAATAGTTAATGAAGCAAAAACATGAAATAATAAAACGTAACATTTGTATATTTAAGCTATAAAACAGATACATTTTCTTAAGTATCTAAGTAAATTTATTTTGTATTAAATTGATAGAGAGTACCCAACTAAAATGTATTTATATATGGAAACTCAATAATTTATATGAATCATCATTGAATTGGTATTTTTTACAATGTATTGTATATATAAGTACAGAAAATTACCAATGTCACTACAATTACGGATAAATATTGTGAAAGTGCTTTTTTGAGTATAGGGTTGTGAAGATTATTAAGTTTTTTTGATTGAGATCATGAATCGGTTGATGTAAGACTACCATTGAAAATCTGGAAGCAATGGAAGGCCGTTTCGTCTTATTGTGGGAGTTCTCAGTAGTGTGCATCCACGATTCCTCTCTCCGAGAGTCCTACAATAGAATGAAACGACTGTCCGGTGCTTCCAGGTTTTCAGTGGTGATCTACCGTCGATCGATTCATGATCTCAATCAAAAAGCGCTTTTTAACTGATTCTTGTATGAAAAAGAATTGTACGCATTTGTAACATGTTATCAGTGTGGGGTTGTGGAGATTATTAAGTTTATGATTGAGATCATGGCCAGTGACCAGTGGAGCTAATCCGTGTTGGATAGATACAGGTATCTACTTCAGTACAATGGAAGATGCTCGCGCCATTTCGTGGGTTGGTTGAAGCTGGACATTAACACCATTGGATGCCAGCTCAGTGGTCTGATGTTTAAGCCCTCACGTATGAAACTGACAGATCCTGGATTTGAACCTCGCGAGGAGGATCGTTGATGCAAACTTCTGAGGAGTCCCACAATAGGACGAAATGGCCGTTCAGTACTTGCAGGTTTTCAACGGTAGTCTAACATCAATCGGTTCTAAAATGCTACTTTTATCATAGCTTTTCAAAAGCTATTTAGTGATTTTGAATAGTCGAAGAATAGCTAGTAAAAATAATCTAAAAAGGAAAGCTGAATTTTTGTGTATTCATGGAATGAAACGTGCTTGTATGTCATTTGCCACTGTTATGAACGGGGAATTAAGAAGCCCAGACAATCACGAAAGCTATTTTCTTGGGACGTTATTGCATTTCATTCAAACCCTGTAAAACACTTATATTTATTTTTGTCCCTATCTTATTCTACATAACACGAGCTTTCGTTCTATGTATCATTCACTAGCATACTCTTTTTGGTTCCGAAAATATTGTAATTTAAAGATAATATTTTGCACTGTATTTTCTACCCTAATTCCCTGTTTCGGGCATAACTGTATTTTTCCAAATTATTGTACGTCGTAGTCAAGATATTCACTTATTTATTCATGTACATTTTTGTATTAATCCGAATTCAGATAATTCAGAGTTCAGTGTTCCAACTGTCTTGTCTTCTCTCACTTGCGTGCTTGCCAACCAATCAGGTTCTAGAATAGTTATCTCTCTACCCCAACTCGAACTCACGCGTGATAGATTTCAAGGTTAAGCCGCTCACCCTATCGCGTCAAGGTCATATTAAATCTAGACAGATCAAGGTGAAGTCATAACAAGTATCAACGGGGTAAAAGCGATTCAAGGTCATAACAACTGGCGACGGGAATTTCTTATTATTTTATATATTGATTGATCCAGTACAAAATGCCTGTATCATTGGATGACCTAAAAACTATTCTTCAAATGCAGCAAGCACAAAATGATGCGAATCAAACGAAGCTTTTGGATGCATTGGCTCGAATGTTCTCATTACAGTCGTCCTCAACTTGTCAATCAGACAAGTATGAAAGCATCATAAATTCGATTTCTGAATTCCATTATGATCCTGAAGCAAATGTCATTTTCAGTTCGTGGTTTCACCGTTATGAAGACATTTTCCGCATTGAATGCTCGCATCTTGATGACGCAGCAAAAGTCCGCTTACTCTTAAGAAGACTGGGAACACAGGAATATAATAAATATGTGAATTTTATTTTACCGCAAAATCCACGAGATGTTTCATTCAAAGATACAGTTCAGATTTTATCTGATATTTTCGATGAACAGTCCTCATTATTTAATGCTCGCTATAAATGTTTCCAATTAACAAAATCTCCAGAGGACGATTATGTCACGTATGCTGGGAAGGTGAATCGAGATTGCGAACGTTTCAAAATAAACGACATCACTGCAGACCAATTTAAATGCTTGATTTTCATATGTGGTCTAAAGAATGAAGAAGATGCAGATGTCCGTACCAGAATGTTGGCACGTATTGAACAAGAACCAAATATGACATTACAAATGGTCACAACCGAATGTCAGCGATTACTTAATCTCAAGCATGACACGGCTATGGTGCAACAGAAGGTTAAACCTTCCGAGTCTGGTTCAATTAATGCACTCCGATCCATAAAATCATCGAAACAAAACTGTACAAGCACGAAACAACCTTCTGCGAAACCCCCATCACCATGCTGGTTCTGCGGAGCATGGCATTTTGCGAAATTCTGTCCGTTCAAGAATCATAAATGCCGCAAATGCCATCGCATTGGCCACAAAGACGGTCATTGTTCGTCAAATAAACGCAAGACTAAACGTCGTAGTGAAAATTCAAATCAACGATCAAACAGTCAAATTAAAACCACGTTTGCAACCTTTAAAGTTGGATTTAAAAGCAGGCGGAAATTTGTAAATTTATTAGTAAATGAAAAACTTATACGACTTCAGTTGGACACTGCTTCTGATGTCACATTGATTTCAAAGAACACATGGCACAAGTTAGGATGCCCACGCATCCGACCGACGGAACATGTCGCCCGAAATGCTTCAGGAGACATAGTAAAGTTAACAGGAGAGGTTCTATGCAATGTTCAACTCATGGGAAGTAAATTTACGGATGTTTGTTATCTAACAAATCGACACGATTTAGATCTATTGGGATTAGATTGGATTGCTCATGTTGATACTTTGAATAAATTACTAGATGAGGTATGTTCCCATAATGTTTCCTATGAGTCTATCCAAATCCCTAATGATATTTCTAAATCAAATGCCTCCGACGAATCATCCTCTCTGGATATTAATGAATTAAATGCTCCTGATAAAACATGTTCTTATGATTTTTCTGAATCAAACAATTCAAATATTATGTGTTCTCACCATGTCAAATCTAATACCGCCGATTCATTACCTTCTCATAAAATTTCCAAATCGAAGACTTCAGACAAAGTATGCGCTGGTGAAATTTCGAAGTCTCATGTACTTCGTCCTAATGTTATGTATACATCAAAGTCTTCTGTTTCCTCTCAATTGTCGTCTGTATCTTACATAAATCATCTTCGACAAAAGCATGCATGTGTATTTCAAAACAAACTGGGTTGTTGTAAATTTACCAAAGTATCCTTATCACTAAAGGAAAATGCAAAACCCATTTTCAGACCGAAACGACCAGTGCCTTATGCTGCTTTGTCAGTCGTTGACCAAGAATTGGACAGGTTAGAAGCACTAGGTGTCATTGAGCCAGTAAATTATTCATCGTGGGCTGCTCCCATAGTGGTCGTGAGAAAAGCAAACGGAACTGTTCGCATTTGTGCTGATTTTTCCACTGGTCTGAATAATGCTCTAGAAGATCACACATATCCACTTCCCATACAGGAAGATTTATTCATCAAACTAAATGGAGGAAAGTATTTTGCTAAAATTGACCTGGCTGACGCATATCTCCAGATAGAAGTTGATCCAGCCTCCCAACCATTACTGACGATTAACACCCACAGAGGTCTTTACCAATATAAGCGTTTACCTTTTGGTGTGAAACCAGCACCAGCTATCTTTCAACAAATAATGGACACTATGTTGGCTAATTTGCCAGGAGTCGCTGTCTATTTGGATGATGTAATCGTTACAGGTTCCAGTAAGTCCGAGTTATTCAATCGACTCGATACTGTTTTAACCAAAATATCTGAGTGTGGATTCTATCTAAAAGAAGAAAAGTGTACATTCTTCATGAACTCGGTGAAATATCTTGGTTTTGTTTTCGACAAAAATGGACGACGCCCAGATCCGGAAAATGTACGAGCTATCCAAAATATGCCTCCTCCATCTAATGTAGCAACTCTGCGTTCCTTCCTTGGTCTTATCAGTTATTACAGTAATTTCTTGCCACAACTGCATCGCCTCCGAGCACCTATGAATCAATTATTATCCAGTAATGTAAAATGGAATTGGTCCACTAAGTGTCAAAAATGTTTTGATGAAGTAAAGTCATTATTAACGTCGGATCTACTTCTTACATATTTTGATCCCTCGCTGGAAATTGTTGTTGCTGCAGATGCTTCTGACTATGGTATCGGTGCCGTCATATCCCATAAGTTTCCAGATGGCAAAGAGAAGGCTATCGCACATGCTTCCAGAACATTGACTTCAGCAGAACGCAAGTACAGTCAAATTGAGAAAGAAGGATTGGCATTAATTTTCGCAGTAAAAAAGTTTCACAAGATGCTGCATGGCAGAAAATTTACCTTAATCACTGATCATAAACCCCTATTATCAATTTTCGGATCTAAGAAAGGTATACCAGTTTATACCGCAAACCGCCTCCAACGATGGGCTACAATGCTATTGGGTTATGATTTCGTTATCAAATACAAATCTACCTCTGATTTTGGCCATGCTGATGCATTATCGCGCTTAATAAGCAATCATAAGCTTGAAAACGAAGATACTGTTATCGCTTCTATATCAGTGGAAGAAGATGTAAGCAGAATGTTGTTTAATTCAACACAAATTCTTCCAGTGACAGCTGCTCGAATCGCTGAACACACTCGCCGCGATCCTATCTTAAGACGATTATCTACATTTATCCAGCGTGGTTGGCCCCCACGTATAACATCTCATGAACTGAAACAGTATTATCAACGACGTCAATCTTTATCCATCGTAAATGACTGTATTATGGTTGCTGATCGCGTAGTGGTTCCGTATAACTTACGCTCACTCGTCCTGAAACAACTGCATACAGCCCATCCAGGTACTGGAAGAATGAAAGCTATTGCTCGAAGTTATGTATATTGGCCTAATATCGATGAACACATCGAAGATTTCGTGCGTGCGTGCAGAAAATGTGCTGAGGTTTCTAAGTGTCCACGAAAAGCTGAACTACATTCCTGGCCATCTCCAGAAGAACCTTGGTCACGTATACATGTTGATTTTGCTGGCCCATTCCAGGGTACGTACTTCCTCGTTTGTGTTGATGCTTATTCAAAATGGCCGGAGATTTTTCCTATAAATCAAATCACTTCGCAACAGACTATCAGGAAGCTACGGCAGTTATTCTCCCGTTTTGGAGTTCCAGATGTTCTCGTGACAGATAACGGCACTCAGTTTATTTCTTCCATCTTCTCAGATTTCTGCAAGAGGTTTGGAGTCAAACATGTCCGTTCACCTCCGTACCATCCACAATCGAATGGTCAGGCCGAAAGGTTTGTAGATACCTTCAAAAGAGCGCTACTGAAGGCAAAAGGGGAGGGAAAGATAGAGGAGATTCTTGATGATTTTCTCTTGGTCTATAGAACAACTTCAAACCCATCAACACCAAATCAAATGTCCCCAGCAGAAATCATGTTTGGTCGAAAAGTAAGAACTGCTCTCGATGCCATAAAACCACAGAAAATAGACATCGGAAAAAGAAACAGAAAGATGGAAAGCCAGTTTGATCGCCATCATGGGGCGAAACGCAGAATTTTCCAAAAAAATCAAAAAGTATACGTCCGTGATTTCCGATATTCACCTCCACAATGGACCAGTGGACGCATACTTAAGAGACAAGGGAACGTAATGTATGTGGTGGAAGTTGAAGGACAGAAGTGGACACGCCATGTCAACCACATACTGGAAAATGCTGGCACTTCACAGAAAACCGAGAAATTAGACTCAATGTGGAGAATCATTCTGGACAGTTTTGACATAAAATGCTCAGCAACTCAGAAGACTGCGCAACATGAACAAAGTCCTATTAGAAAAGCATCACGGAAACGCAGAAGACCAGATATTCTACAGGTAGACCCAAAGAGGAGAACATACGTTTCCGAAGGAAGATATCAATGATGATATCTCAGCACTTACCTGTATATAGTAACTAACCATATTTTTTTTTTAAGGGGGAAGGTGTTATGAACGGGGAATTAAGAAGCCCAGACAATCACGAAAGCTATTTTCTTGGGACGTTATTGCATTTCATTCAAACCCTGTAAAACACTTATATTTATTTTTGTCCCTATCTTATTCTACATAACACGAGCTTTCGTTCTATGTATCATTCACTAGCATACTCTTTTTGGTTCCGAAAATATTGTAATTTAAAGATAATATTTTGCACTGTATTTTCTACCCTAATTCCCTGTTTCGGGCATAACTGTATTTTTCCAAATTATTGTACGTCGTAGTCAAGATATTCACTTATTTATTCATGTACATTTTTGTATTAATCCGAATTCAGATAATTCAGAGTTCAGTGTTCCAACTGTCTTGTCTTCTCTCACATGCGTGCTTGCCAACCAATCAGGTTCTACAATAGTTATCTCTCTACCCCAACTCGAACTCACGCGTGATAGATTTCAAGGTTAAGCCGCTCACCCTATCGCGTCAAGGTCATATTAAATCTAGACAGATCAAGGTGAAGTCATAACAAGTATCAACGGGGTAAAAGCGATTCAAGGTCATAACAACTGGCGACGGGAATTTCTTATTATTTTATATATTGATTGATCCAGTACAAAATGCCTGTATCATTGGATGACCTAAAAACTATTCTTCAAATGCAGCAAGCACAAAATGATGCGAATCAAACGAAGCTTTTGGATGCATTGGCTCGAATGTTCTCATTACAGTCGTCCTCAACTTGTCAATCAGACAAGTATGAAAGCATCATAAATTCGATTTCTGAATTCCATTATGATCCTGAAGCAAATGTCATTTTCAGTTCGTGGTTTCACCGTTATGAAGACATTTTCCGCATTGAATGCTCGCATCTTGATGACGCAGCAAAAGTCCGCTTACTCTTAAGAAGACTGGGAACACAGGAATATAATAAATATGTGAATTTTATTTTACCGCAAAATCCACGAGATGTTTCATTCAAAGATACAGTTCAGATTTTATCTGATATTTTCGATGAACAGTCCTCATTATTTAATGCTCGCTATAAATGTTTCCAATTAACAAAATCTCCAGAGGACGATTATGTCACGTATGCTGGGAAGGTGAATCGAGATTGCGAACGTTTCAAAATAAACGACATCACTGCAGACCAATTTAAATGCTTGATTTTCATATGTGGTCTAAAGAATGAAGAAGATGCAGATGTCCGTACCAGAATGTTGGCACGTATTGAACAAGAACCAAATATGACATTACAAATGGTCACAACCGAATGTCAGCGATTACTTAATCTCAAGCATGACACGGCTATGGTGCAACAGAAGGTTAAACCTTCCGAGTCTGGTTCAATTAATGCACTCCGATCCATAAAATCATCGAAACAAAACTGTACAAGCACGAAACAACCTTCTGCGAAACCCCCATCACCATGCTGGTTCTGCGGAGCATGGCATTTTGCGAAATTCTGTCCGTTCAAGAATCATAAATGCCGCAAATGCCATCGCATTGGCCACAAAGACGGTCATTGTTCGTCAAATAAACGCAAGACTAAACGTCGTAGTGAAAATTCAAATCAACGATCAAACAGTCAAATTAAAACCACGTTTGCAACCTTTAAAGTTGGATTTAAAAGCAGGCGGAAATTTGTAAATTTATTAGTAAATGAAAAACTTATACGACTTCAGTTGGACACTGCTTCTGATGTCACATTGATTTCAAAGAACACATGGCACAAGTTAGGATGCCCACGCATCCGACCGACGGAACATGTCGCCCGAAATGCTTCAGGAGACATAGTAAAGTTAACAGGAGAGGTTCTATGCAATGTTCAACTCATGGGAAGTAAATTTACGGATGTTTGTTATCTAACAAATCGACACGATTTAGATCTATTGGGATTAGATTGGATTGCTCATGTTGATACTTTGAATAAATTACTAGATGAGGTATGTTCCCATAATGTTTCCTATGAGTCTATCCAAATCCCTAATGATATTTCTAAATCAAATGCCTCCGACGAATCATCCTCTCTGGATATTAATGAATTAAATGCTCCTGATAAAACATGTTCTTATGATTTTTCTGAATCAAACAATTCAAATATTATGTGTTCTCACCATGTCAAATCTAATACCGCCGATTCATTACCTTCTCATAAAATTTCCAAATCGAAGACTTCAGACAAAGTATGCGCTGGTGAAATTTCGAAGTCTCATGTACTTCGTCCTAATGTTATGTATACATCAAAGTCTTCTGTTTCCTCTCAATTGTCGTCTGTATCTTACATAAATCATCTTCGACAAAAGCATGCATGTGTATTTCAAAACAAACTGGGTTGTTGTAAATTTACCAAAGTATCCTTATCACTAAAGGAAAATGCAAAACCCATTTTCAGACCGAAACGACCAGTGCCTTATGCTGCTTTGTCAGTCGTTGACCAAGAATTGGACAGGTTAGAAGCACTAGGTGTCATTGAGCCAGTAAATTATTCATCGTGGGCTGCTCCCATAGTGGTCGTGAGAAAAGCAAACGGAACTGTTCGCATTTGTGCTGATTTTTCCACTGGTCTGAATAATGCTCTAGAAGATCACACATATCCACTTCCCATACAGGAAGATTTATTCATCAAACTAAATGGAGGAAAGTATTTTGCTAAAATTGACCTGGCTGACGCATATCTCCAGATAGAAGTTGATCCAGCCTCCCAACCATTACTGACGATTAACACCCACAGAGGTCTTTACCAATATAAGCGTTTACCTTTTGGTGTGAAACCAGCACCAGCTATCTTTCAACAAATAATGGACACTATGTTGGCTAATTTGCCAGGAGTCGCTGTCTATTTGGATGATGTAATCGTTACAGGTTCCAGTAAGTCCGAGTTATTCAATCGACTCGATACTGTTTTAACCAAAATATCTGAGTGTGGATTCTATCTAAAAGAAGAAAAGTGTACATTCTTCATGAACTCGGTGAAATATCTTGGTTTTGTTTTCGACAAAAATGGACGACGCCCAGATCCGGAAAATGTACGAGCTATCCAAAATATGCCTCCTCCATCTAATGTAGCAACTCTGCGTTCCTTCCTTGGTCTTATCAGTTATTACAGTAATTTCTTGCCACAACTGCATCGCCTCCGAGCACCTATGAATCAATTATTATCCAGTAATGTAAAATGGAATTGGTCCACTAAGTGTCAAAAATGTTTTGATGAAGTAAAGTCATTATTAACGTCGGATCTACTTCTTACATATTTTGATCCCTCGCTGGAAATTGTTGTTGCTGCAGATGCTTCTGACTATGGTATCGGTGCCGTCATATCCCATAAGTTTCCAGATGGCAAAGAGAAGGCTATCGCACATGCTTCCAGAACATTGACTTCAGCAGAACGCAAGTACAGTCAAATTGAGAAAGAAGGATTGGCATTAATTTTCGCAGTAAAAAAGTTTCACAAGATGCTGCATGGCAGAAAATTTACCTTAATCACTGATCATAAACCCCTATTATCAATTTTCGGATCTAAGAAAGGTATACCAGTTTATACCGCAAACCGCCTCCAACGATGGGCTACAATGCTATTGGGTTATGATTTCGTTATCAAATACAAATCTACCTCTGATTTTGGCCATGCTGATGCATTATCGCGCTTAATAAGCAATCATAAGCTTGAAAACGAAGATACTGTTATCGCTTCTATATCAGTGGAAGAAGATGTAAGCAGAATGTTGTTTAATTCAACACAAATTCTTCCAGTGACAGCTGCTCGAATCGCTGAACACACTCGCCGCGATCCTATCTTAAGACGATTATCTACATTTATCCAGCGTGGTTGGCCCCCACGTATAACATCTCATGAACTGAAACAGTATTATCAACGACGTCAATCTTTATCCATCGTAAATGACTGTATTATGGTTGCTGATCGCGTAGTGGTTCCGTATAACTTACGCTCACTCGTCCTGAAACAACTGCATACAGCCCATCCAGGTACTGGAAGAATGAAAGCTATTGCTCGAAGTTATGTATATTGGCCTAATATCGATGAACACATCGAAGATTTCGTGCGTGCGTGCAGAAAATGTGCTGAGGTTTCTAAGTGTCCACGAAAAGCTGAACTACATTCCTGGCCATCTCCAGAAGAACCTTGGTCACGTATACATGTTGATTTTGCTGGCCCATTCCAGGGTACGTACTTCCTCGTTTGTGTTGATGCTTATTCAAAATGGCCGGAGATTTTTCCTATAAATCAAATCACTTCGCAACAGACTATCAGGAAGCTACGGCAGTTATTCTCCCGTTTTGGAGTTCCAGATGTTCTCGTGACAGATAACGGCACTCAGTTTATTTCTTCCATCTTCTCAGATTTCTGCAAGAGGTTTGGAGTCAAACATGTCCGTTCACCTCCGTACCATCCACAATCGAATGGTCAGGCCGAAAGGTTTGTAGATACCTTCAAAAGAGCGCTACTGAAGGCAAAAGGGGAGGGAAAGATAGAGGAGATTCTTGATGACTTTCTCTTGGTCTATAGAACAACTTCAAACCCATCAACACCAAATCAAATGTCCCCAGCAGAAATCATGTTTGGTCGAAAAGTAAGAACTGCTCTCGATGCCATAAAACCACAGAAAATAGACATCGGAAAAAGAAACAGAAAGATGGAAAGCCAGTTTGATCGCCATCATGGGGCGAAACGTAGAATTTTCCAAAAAAATCAAAAAGTATACGTCCGTGATTTCCGATATTCACCTCCACAATGGACCAGTGGACGCATACTTAAGAGACAAGGGAACGTAATGTATGTGGTGGAAGTTGAAGGACAGAAGTGGACACGCCATGTCAACCACATACTGGAAAATGCTGGCACTTCACAGAAAACCGAGAAATTAGACTCAATGTGGAGAATCATTCTGGACAGTTTCGACATAAAATGCTCAGCAACTCAGAAGACTGCGCAACATGAACAAAGTCCTATTAGAAAAGCATCACGGAAACGCAGAAGACCAGATATTCTACAGGTAGACCCAAAGAGGAGAACATACGTTTCCGAAGGAAGATATCAATGATGATATCTCAGCACTTACCTGTATATAGTAACTAACCATATTTTTTTTTTAAGGGGGAAGGTGTTATGAACGGGGAATTAAGAAGCCCAGACAATCACGAAAGCTATTTTCTTGGGACGTTATTGCATTTCATTCAAACCCTGTAAAACACTTATATTTATTTTTGTCCCTATCTTATTCTACATAACACGAGCTTTCGTTCTATGTATCATTCACTAGCATACTCTTTTTTTGTTCCGAAAATATTGTAATTTAAAGATGATATTTTGCACTGTATTTTCTACCCTAATTCCCTGTTTCGGGCATAACTGTATTTTTCCAAATTATTGTACGTCGTAGTCAAGATATTCACTTATTTATCCATGTACATTTTTGTATTAATCCGAATTCAGATAATTCAGAATTCAGTGTTCCAACTGTCTTGTCTTCTCTCACTTGCGTGCTTGCCAACCAATCAGGTTCTAGAATAGTTATCTCTCTACCCCAACTCGAACTCACGCGTGATAGATTTCAAGGTTAAGCCGCTCACCCTATCGCGTCAAGGTCATATTAAATCTAGACAGATCAAGGTGAAGTCATAACAAGTATCAACGGGGTAAAAGCGATTCAAGGTCATAACAGCCACAAAGATGTAAATGAACTAATGCATAGGTTTTTATTATTTTTTGTAACATTCTAATAAACACATATCAATATTGTTGAAGTTTCATTAAAAATTAAGAGTTGAGAATGTCATATATTTGTACAGACAAAACGAATTCAACTCTTGATACACCATTCTTAATATAAACTCAAGGGTGAAAAAAATTTTTTTAATTAAATGGAAAGGTGTTATCTTAGTGTAATTAAGAGTTTCAATTATTAAATAGAAAGGGGGTTTGTATAGTTTAGCAAAGTAAACAAAAATCATCAAGAGCTTAAATTATGTAATAGTTCTAAAAGCAATGTAGTGTGGGGTTTCCTTTTATTGTACAAGTTTTCAATAAGTAATAAGAACCAGCTTTTTATAAGATAACAGACAACAAAAGAACGGACAACTGTAAAATGCTTCAAGTTGTCTGTATTCACCATTTTAAAATAAGAAAAACTTCCTCTTATAGGTTTGAGCATCTTTTCATCTTTAAATGGAAGTAGACTTCGATCAGTGATTAGCCGAAAGATAGATCTCAACTTTAAAAATGTTGATGCTTGTTTTTAACGAAAATTTAACAGAAAAACATGACAGTTCAACTCGATTTCTTAATCGGTTAAAATTAATGGTGTTTACTGTGTACCTAGTTTACAGACTTTATAATTAGATGAAGATAATCATCCAAGTTAATTTAAAAACAACCAGAATCTCATTTCAAACACCTACTTAAGACAAATTCACTTGGAATCGTTTATTCAAATCTTCCCACAGTTGTTTAGGACAGTAATTAGTCTCTTAATGGCATATGTGCATACTGCGCATATTACCTCGATATTGCCTTAATTCAAAAGCATTCTGAGCAAAGATGGATAGTAGCTAACAGTGGAATTCAGAACGCGTGCTTCATCTTATTTGGGAATCGACAGCTGGATGTACATGCATCTCGCAGTTGATGTTCACTTTGAGACTCGAATCCACTACCGTTTGCTTCAAATGCCAGAGCATCATACAAGAGAATTTAAACTTCACTCCATTGCACAAGCAAGTGGCCACCAGGACTCAGTAGTTAAGTGGATAATGAGATGGTGTTTGAAGCGAACAATACTAAATTCAAGTCCCAGAGTGAACATCCAATCTCAGATGCACAAACATCAGGCTATCGAGTCCCAAATAGGACGAAACGCGTGTGCTTTGCTTACTGAAAACAGTTTTTATTATATCAAATTGAAGAAGCTATGAAAAGATAGATTAATCCAGGATATTTCTCCCATAAAATCTAAATGGTTACAATGAAAGATTGGGTTAGATTGTAAAACGACCTCAGGATATGTATAACTGTAGGAACTAATACGGGACAACTAAACATACAATTTTAATTCAGCAAATAATTTTTTTCATGTTTAAAGAGATTTATTAATATATCACTGTAAACAATCAACTGAACAATGAAAACTGATTCACGATAGCGATATGTGTTAATACAAAACAATAAGACAGTGAAAATGTGAGTAAAAACTGAATGCATTTCCTTTATATACCGTATTTCCGATTAGTTTAAAAATAAATAAGATTAAGATGAATTCCAAATTGTCATTTTACACAAATACTTACCTGTCTACTTTCATCAAGAAGAAAATTAGAACAGAATATGTTTTTTCAATGGTTAAGATCATGAGTCATTTGAAACTAGACTACCATGGAAAACCTAGAAACACTGCACAGCCGTTTCGCCCTATTGTGGGACTCCTCAACAGTGCACATCCACGACCTTGCCCTCTGCGAGATTCGAACCCAGGACTTACTGGTTTCGCGCGCAAGCACTTAACCACTAGATCACTCAGCCGGCCGATATCTAACGGTGTTAATGTCTAACTTCAAGTACTACATAAATCTTTGAAAGAATAGAAATACTGAACTGAAGCAGTTGAACTGACAAATTAATATGAAGGTGAACAAACGACAAAACTTATCTTACATATATAAAAAGAATGAGTTACTACTTTTATAATGTTAGTTAGTGTTCACCTGTAAATTTAGTTAACAGAATAGGTTCAGAATGATATTCATTAGTTGATCAAAATGAAGTGATTGAATTAATATTAGGAATTCTTAAGGATTACCAACAACTATTCAATTACAAGATAATTGTATACAGTGTCAAGTTCATTAGGTTTATGGTCATATCGTATTTCAAGAAATAAAATTTCATCACTTTGAAGTTTAAATAAGTCTGTGATTTATGATTATTTTAATGATTGGTCAGTGTAATTAAAGAACATTTATATTTTTACCTATTAATTAAAATAATAACTATAAAATAAATTTGAAACGATGAAGGGTAATAAAAAGTCATGAAACTCAAAGGTTTAGATAAATCAAGATATATTGTGAAAGTTTAAGTCCCAATTAAAATCCTGTTCAGCGGTCTAAAGGTTAAACCTATGCTTGTGATACAAATAGTCCTGGGTTCGAATCCTATGTGCAAGATCATGATTACGTAGTACTGAGGAGTTCCATACTAGGACAAAACAGCCATTATCTTAATTAAAATTCTATATTACTTAGTTAAGTTCCCTATGTATTGAAAATCCTAAATTTGCCTATTTCAAATATAGTTTATCTTATTTAACAATCTATCATCTATATTTATACTATAGATGTAAATTTTTCTTTTAAACAAAGACAACATCAAAGTGAATTATCGTCTATGTATGAGTCAGTAGAGATTCAATAAGAAAAATGTAATGTAATTTTTAAATTATTGAAGTCATTTGTAATTTCAATTAAATTATTAATTATTAGTAAGTATGATATTAATTTCTTAATCTTTTTATTCAGGAGAATAATTACTTTGATTCACTTTACAGTTGTCGGTTTTTCTCTTTTTTTTCTGGTTTGAAAATAAGGAAGTATGGCTTTATCAAACTTCTGTTAGTGGATTCATGAGGAAAAACTTAATTCATATACATATTTATATAATTAAACTAGTACAGAAGACATGTGATTCGTATAATTTCTAATATTTTAATGAAAATAACTTTAAACAATAAAGTAATGTCACAGATTGAAATCATGAGTCAGTTGAAGCTAGACCACCATGGAAAACCTGGAAGCACTGACCGGCCGTCTCATCATATTGTGAGACTCCTCAGCAGTGCGCATCCACGACCTCGCCCCTTGCGAGATTCGAATGCAGGACCTACTGGTTGGATGCCGGTTCAGTGGTCTAGTGGTTAAATGCTCGCGCGCGAAACCAGTAGATCCTGAGTTCGAATCTCGCAGGAGGCGAGGTCGAGGATGCGCACTGCTGAGAAATCCAACAATAGGATGAGACAGCCGGTCAGTGCTTCCAGGTTTTCCATGGTGGTCTAGCTTCAATTGACTCAAGAGTTCAACTGTTAAATACTATGAAGTATTAACTTATTCACACTTATGATTGTTGTTAAATATTATATTATGTAAATTTTATATTTCAAATTAATTCAGATATTTAAGGATTTGAATTATAGTCAAAAAATATCAGTAAACCAATGTCTTGTAATAATTTTTTAGAAATAACTTAGATGTTTTAGACAAGAAAAGCTTCTCTTTATCGAACTCTAGAGAATGCTACATTCATGATGTAACACTTGTAAATTTTATCAAACGTTACCATCTATTAACATTATATGCAAAGGTGGATAATGGCTAACAGTAGAACCTAGGACGCGTGCTTTGTGCTATTTGGAACTCGTTAGATGGATCTGCCTGTATCTCGCAGTTGACGTTTACTCCGAGACTCGAATCCACTACCGTTTGCTTCAAACGCCATCGCGTTATCCAGTTGGACACTGAGTCCTGATAGATGCACGCACTTCCAGTTGACGAGTTTCAAATAGGACGAAACGCGCATCCTGGATTCCACTGCTAATCATTATCTATCTTTGTTTATAATGCTTGTAACTTAAGGTAATATCGAGGCAATACGCACAGTATTGACGTATGCTAATAAGAGACTGATCAATTGCAGTCCTAATCATCAATGGAAAGATTTAATAAGCAATACCAAGTGAATGCATCTATCAACAGTTTTTAATATTCTAAATGATTATAAATTTGAGAAAATTGATTAATAAAGTAGGATGATATTCATATTATATTTGTCAAAATAAAGGTTAATAGACTATTCTGATGCATTAATTTTTTTATTTAGTTTATGTAACAAAAAAATTAAAAGGTAGAGACAGATCGCATGATGAAATTATTCAAGTTAGATATTCACTGACTTAGGACAAGGTTGGATGGAGAGTGCAGGGGGGTGGCGTATGCCCCTATATGAAGGGTAACCGGTGTAAGATAAATATTTACTAAAAGCTAAAAGACACTACAGAACTGTTTTACCTAAATATTTAAAGTCTTCCACATTCATCACCTATGAATCTCATAACTTACAGTCAACAAGATGAATGTATTATCACTAGACCACTAAGTTGGCATTCATTGTTCAAATCAATGAATCAGTAGAATTCGTTTATCTTAAATCTTATTAATGAAAAAACAGTTGAAACATATATATGTTGATAGTGTAATTGATTGTTATATTATATTTATTTACATTTGGTGTCGCTGCCAACCAGGAGTGGAAGGGTGCTGTTCTGCGAGCACGTTGCGGGCCTGGAGCTGAGGTGCTAGTTGGGGCAGTCTGGTGCGGAGAGGTGGCGTCGAGTGGAGTGTTTTGGCGGGACGGCGCTGGCTGTAGCGGGTGCTGTCGACGGAGAGGAGCGGTGGGACGTGAGGCTGCTGGGCGGACATCGGATCTGGATGGCTCAGCAGATCGGTGGGGCATGGGTGATAAGCGTCCCAGGTGCCGGGTGGGTGTCGGATGTTGTTCCCCCGGCAGGTTGACGGAGCTATGGAAGTCGGCGTGCCGCAAACTCGAAATTTCGATGGAGAGCGTAGCACAAACTGCAGAAACGAAGAATGTGGCACGGCGAGCATGAACCACCACAAGAACAATTGCTTTAAAGAGGGGAAGAGTGTGGTGCGTGCTACCTATATTGAGATAAGTAGTATATGACGCAAGTCAGGAATGTAATGTCTGGCAGCAGAAGATGGGGAATATCAAGAAAGGAAGAGCGGGAATAGGAAGCAATTTGTATGGAAATGCAAGAACAACGAAGTTTGAAACAATTATTGAACATTTTGCAAATTAAGTATTATAGTATGGTTCTTCTATTTCATCAAGTAACTTTGTGTTAAATATAATCCGATTGTCTACACCCGTGTTCCATTCCCTACATTAATAAAATAGAATTAAGGTTGAGTTAACAGCTAGATTTCAAAGGGAAATCAATAATTCCAAGTTAGATATCATACATTTTGATAACATCGAATCAAAATGTCAAGAAACGTGTATCACAATACTGTTTACTCAATAACTTTTGTTCAGAAAGTTTTATTTAGAAAAGAAATAGCTACACAAAATAGATTCATTACAAATTCCCTAAATGAAGCAGAGTAAAACGATAAAGATTAATTAGTGTCTTATTCAATGAATGTATAATCTATCCTAAAGTCAAAGACAATGAATACTTTGTCACAATATAGACCTTCCTATCAGTTCGTACTAATTAATGTTTAAACAAGTTTTAGATTTTAGTTAGTAATAGAATATAGAACAGACATTTTCTACTTCTTCTTTTCATACGATACCCATGATATTACCTGTATTACAGTAAGATTGTATACACTAAGAATCGTAATCGATTTTACCACTGTATTTGAATAACTAATAATTTACTAAATGGGCCATTTCATGACATTTTAAATTATTTTAAATATCTCTATTGACATTTTCTATTTTATTCTGTCATCACTGACTATTTAAGTAATTAACATATTTCGTTTGTTTCTATAACAATGACTTAAATAATAGAACCTAAAAATATCCCAAATGGGACAATCTTCATAAATGATCTACATAATAATAATAATAATAATAATAATAATAATAATAATAATAATAATAATAATAATAATAATAATAATCAATCCATTATCTTAATCACGAATATTTTTTTATCACTTTAAGGATTTTCATAACATACTTTTAGTAACAAAGTAATCCTTAAGTTTATTGATGATTCAACATAATCAGATACTCATATACATTTGAACAGAAAACTGAAATAACATTATATAACTATTAGATGGGGAAAAAAAGTATATTTGTCTGAATGTTTTCCCATTCTAGATATAAAGCTCAAAAAAGAAAAAATTTGATGTTATCATTGTATAATAATAATAATGTTAAGTATTTCATTTTATTTTACTCAACCACCTATTATGTAACATAACATACATACATATTCTATTTAAAAAAAAACATTTCCAAACATGCAAACCATGTATTTCTACATTGTTACGTGTATACGTGAAAAAGATTCTCATTAGCATATGTGTTTTGTTTTTTTGGTTATATTTATAACCAGAATTTTGACTAGTATGTTTGTTTTCCCCCTGTTTATTATCACCTTGTACATTGTAAGGGAACTGACTGACTTTATTTAGTTGTTTCTTTCATCAAAATTCTTATAGATAACGTGTGTTGTAAACATGTATGTGTCCATGGACATGGATGCGTGTATGATAATGTTTCATGAATCGGATTTTATTTTACCATTAAACAAAAAATTGAAATATATAAATCTATTTTTTTTATTATTTATTTTTGTTATTGTTAAGACGATTATCTTTTAAAAAAGATCTCTATGTTTAAGGGAACAGGAAGACAAAAAAAATGAAGTGGGGGGAGGCTTTGATTTATTCATTTAAAGAAAAATGCAGCAATTATGATTGTCTATTGTATATTAGATTAATTGTTATTTGATCTTCTTTTTTGTTCGATTGTTTTAACATAATACAATCATTTACTAATATGTACGGTGGAGCAACTTCGTGGATTGGTTGAAGTTAGACATTAACACCGTCGGATACCGACTCAGTGGTCTAATGATTAAGTGCTCGTGCGCAAAACCAGTAGGTCCTGAGTTCAAAACTCGCAGGGTGCAGGATCGTGGGTGCGCACTGCTGAGGAGTCCTATACTAGGACGAAACGGCTGTCCAGTGTTTCCACGTTTTCCATGGTGATCTAGCTTCAATTGACTCATGATTTCAACCAGTGTAATATGAAATAAGTTTTAATTTACTTATCATTTTATGTTAATTGGTGTCATTTAAAAATGATGTTATGGCTAAATTCATTCTAATATAAGTAGTACACAAAGAAAACACATTTATTTAGAATGTTTCTTTTTTTCATCACAACATGAAATGTAACAAAGTTTCTTAGGTTATACCTTCTTTTGAAGTTTATAAAGTACTTTTCTAAATTTATTTCCTGTTATTCATTCTATTCTACATTGACTTCTTTAAAGTCTTCATTTCAAAATTAGTTTACTTTGTTCTTCTTTTTTTTTTAAAAAGTGTTCTTTTAGTAAAACAAAATGTATTTCTATTGACTAGGATCTTTTATAGTACACGAAACATATTACTAACAAAGTATGTATTTATACACTAAGAAGAAATTAGGAAAAGACGATGGAAATGGATAGGACATACATTACGCAAATCGTCAAACTGCATCACGAGGCAAGCGCTAACTTGGAATCCTGAAGGGAAGCGAAAAAGAGGAAGGCCAAAGAACACATTGCGTCGGATGATAGAAGCAGATATGAAAACGATGAATTACAACTGGACGGAGCTAGAAAGGATTGCCCGGGACAGGGTTGGATGGAGAATGCTGGTGATCGGCCTATGCTCCTTCACGAGGAGTAACAGGCGTAAGTAGTAAGTAGTACAAAATTATGTTATTTATCACGGTTAATTATAAAAAGAGAAAGGTTTAAGAACATATTGCAAAGTGAATTGGAATCAGACATGAAAAGGATGAATAATAACTGGAAAGAACTGGAAAGGAATACCTAGAGAAAGGTTAGATAGATAGTACTGGTGGGCGGCTTATGCTCCTTCACGAGGGGTAACGTGCGTAAGGAAGGTAATGATAAAAAATGCAATGAAAATTTACAATTGTTACAATCTTAACAAAACTCATTCAGGTTGTCATTGCACAGAGAACTACAAAAAAGTAAATAGTAGCAAACAGTTATGATATTTTAATTTGTAATATGTTTGTAATCTGTTGTATTCATAGTGGATATCTCTTAGTTAATACTCTTTCATAAACCATAAACTATCTAATATTACCTTGTTTTTAAACAAATTTACAAACTTTAAAATGAAATATATGAATAATGGTGTTAATATGCTTGAAATCTGATTTAAAATCCCAATATCTTAACTTTTACTTTGACAACAGTGTATTCTGTTAGAGAATTCATTGGTTCTCTAGAGAGAAACATGATGTACACAATTACTTTCCACATTACATGAGTTTGTGGAGACTTAATGTTATTCTGATTACGAATCAACCTAAGTTAGACAATCATTAAAAACATGAAAATCATAGATAGCTAATATGTGTCTTCTTAGAAGTGCCCATCTACTTCTTTTACAGATCAACTAATATAATAAAATTCATTGGGTTTATTTTCTTGTAAAAATGTAAAAATGTTTACAATTTAGGCTTAATTTAAAATGATAACCACTATTTTAATGTATATCTTACTTTATTATTTTACGGGAAACGTTAGTGTCTGATGGTGTATTATTAATTATTATAGTCCAAAAGTTTATTTTGTGACATTTATTCCGATGTACAACTGTTTGATCTTCCCATTGTACTTAAATTAAAGGTACACTTTAAACTTGAGCTTGTTCAGTTGATACAATCAAAACATTTCATCATATTTTATTGCCAATTTTCAAATGTATTTTGATCAATTATATATAAAAACGAATAGTAAGAATCAGATATCTCAAGAATAAATTCATTTTCAACCTTGAAATTACGAGTTAATCTAAGCTGGACCACCAATTTGGAAGTATTGGATTGTCATTTCTTCCTAGTATGGAACTCTTCAGTAGTGCACATCCACGATCTATCTTGCATGTAGGACTTGAAACCAGGACAGTCGGTCTCACGCGTGAACGTTTACTCTTCAGATCACACAGCAGACATCTAACACTGTTAATGTCTAACTTTAATCGATCTATGATCTTGAGCAACTATTCATCCATTGTCTAAGGTGGATAACTGTCTCACGCTCAACACGGATTGGACTCCACTGGTCACAGCTTCTCACTAGACCTCCAGAAGTTACATCTTGGAGCCAGTCTTTAGTGAGCACATGACTGTTAGCTGTATGGGGATTTGTGAAGATTGTAGTATTTTCATTGTTGATTCATGAGTCGATCTAAGCTATACCATCATTGAAAAAGCTTAGATCGACTCGTGATTTCAACTGTGAAAATACTACAATCTTCACAAATCCCTTTAACGACAAATTCATCTATTTGCTTTTTGTACGAATGAAAATATTTTTTTTCAAATTTTGCCCATAAAGATAGTTAAAACTAAAAATTAAACACTAGTGCATATTTATCTCGATATTTTATGATCAGCATTACGAAATAAGTGCAAAAACTTTTGAAAAAACATGTTTCACAGTACTCCTTAAACATCATTGATCATAAAATTATTAGCTCTCATTGTAAAACATGACAGTAGGTTGTAGAAGTGTGTACTTTTTATTGCGAGAAGTTACAAATTATTTACATAATACATATGCATAGGCTTCAAAAGTCCATCTGTATCTTTTAGTGTGTTCTGCCATCCGAACTGTTTTCTGGTCTAGTCTTCAAGTGTTCTATCAACACCTTACTTTCAATTCACTGAAACTCTTTACTTCATCTGACAACTTTGGCAACTTTAATGTGACGTTCCACAACACACTACTTAAAAACAATCTTATGAGTAGCATTCACTACACTATTCCTATCAACTTAAGGATTTAAAAAATGAATCACAATTTACATCACTGCAGATCTAATCATTTATAACTAATGAAAAGATAAAAATGCAATAAAAATCTATATTACATAATGTAAACTGAAGATTAACAAGCTTACAACAGGTGATGTATCAAGTTGGCGGTCATAGTATTAAACTACGTATAATATATTCTGTAAGACTGTTTCACGATGATACTATTTGTACTTAATACTTAATTGGTTAGAAAGTATATCAGTTTAACAATTAAAAAATCATGTATTATTCGAAGACTAATATTTACCTTTAATTGTTTATTTCTTATCTGATCAGTCTATCTGTATTGATTGAAAAGTCTGTTTATAGAAAATTGTTATATTCAATCAATTACCTGATAGTCCTATCTTATGTTAACTGTTTAGTTTAAGTTTGTCCATTGGTTTTGTGATAAAATTGTCTATTAATCTATATAAGTCAAATTAGTGAGTTTATCAGTCAGTTGTTTAATTATAATGTAGATACATAAGTTTCAGTGAGATAGGTAATGTGATAGAGAAATGTTTATCTGTATTATTAAAATTAAGTTATTGATTGAAGAAACCCTTGAAGGAGTTACAATTTCAAACTGAATTATTAGAACTTATCTAAATTGTATATTTTTTGTGTGTAGAATTCTAACAAATTCACTCGATTAACTGTTATTTGATGAAACCTATAACAAAGGACCAAAGCAAATTTAAAAAATAATTTCTTTAGTTGAAACCATGGGTCAATTGAAGCTGGACCCACATAGAGAACCTGGCTGCACTGGATGGTCGTCTTGATCTATTGTGGGAATCCTCAACAGTGCGCATCCATGACCCCGCCTCACAGGATTCGGACCCAGGACCTATCAGTCTCGCGCCAGGTGCTTAACCAACTAGACCACTGGGCCGGCTGGCATCCAACGGTGTTAATGTCTAACTTCAACTAATCCAAGAAATTGAGTGACACATCCACCATTGTCTTCATTAAGTTACTATCTCACAACAGACCTGGTTGTACTCCACTGGTCACTGCTTCTCACTAGAATTCCAGGATATACATCTTGAAACCAGTCACTATTAAGCATATGTTGATTATAGTATCAGAAGGAGTTTTGTGGAGGTTGTAGTAATTTCAATAGTTAAGATCATGAGTCAATAAAAATACTTCACCTAATAAATATTCATATGTTCTTAGGGAAGTTCAGTTCATGAATGAAATTACAATACATATGTTTTGGCTAATACAAGAAAATGTATGGTGTTAACGAACAAATATAAGCTAGAGAATTAGTGAAAATTTATATTACCAGACAGTTGTTTTATTTTCGTTTGACAATATTCAGTTATTTTATATTCAACATAAGTATCTAAAAATAAAATTGAATTGTACTGAAATCATGAACAGATAAAAGTTGAACAACCACTATAACCTGGAAACACTGGGCCACCGTTTCTTCATAGTGTGAGGCTACCCAGCACTGCGTTTTCAAGATCTGGCATGTGGGAGTCGAACCTAGGACCCTTAGTCTTGGGTGTGAACGCTTAATCTGTAGATCACTAACCTCAATAAATCCACGATAATGAACGACTGTTGTTAAATATCTTCAATAATCTTCACAACCCCATAGTGAAAATTGACTTTGTAAAACAAAAACCCTTAGTTTGATGAAGGAATAATCACTTCGACAATGTATATGTTTTTTTCATTTATATCTGTCAAAAATTTTAGTTTAATAATCATTTTTATTCTTTCCTAAATACTTTCTCATTTCTCATCTTTGTTTTGGTGTATGGAGTCGTAGATATAATGGCAAAGTGAAATTCCTCCATTTAATATTTATAGGATTAATTCAATGAATATAATAATAATTATCTTTCTATCGTAACCGTTTGTATAAAGACTGACACATAACTAACTCAAATTTTGTTGAGCAAAGTAAGTTGCCAACTCACGAGTTGCTAAATGGCTAAAAGATGACATAGATATTTCCATGTCATTCTAATCTAGACACTGCATATAAACCTAACTTAATGTTAGGGTTCCTATTCATACCATGAATTGAAAGTAGTGTCCATGGTAATCAATATCAACAGTTATCTAATTAAATTCTAAATCATCATGATTATTGACTTTTAAGTTAGGTTCTCTGAGCTGAATAATTCAAATATAAATATCTACACGACATAATCAGTATAAGAAACATAAGTCAATAAATTGCTTAATTCATTACCGATAATAAGGTGATAACAAATACAAAATTCCGACTATTAAAAATAGCTACAATATTTTTATTTAGAATTTAACTATTTACAATGTTGATTCATTCATATGTAAACAATTGAACAGCATTTTATGTGATAACCAACTATTGTGAGAAATATCATATGAGTTTTGTGGATATTATAGTAATTTCAATGGTTAAGATCATGAGTCAGTTGAAGCTAGACCACCATGGAAAACCTAGAAGCACTGCACAGCCGTTTCGTTCTATTGTGGGACTCCTCAACAATGCGCATCCACGACCTCGCCTCCTGCGAGATTCGAACCCAGGAACTACTGATTTCGCGCGCGAGCACTTAAGCACTAGACCACTGAGCCGGCCGACATCTAACGTCGTTAATGTCTAACTTCAACTAACCCAAGAAATTGAGCGACACATCCACCATTGTCTTCATTGAGTTACTATCTCACAACAAATCTGGTTGAACTCCACTGGCCACAATAGAACGTAACAGCCGTACACTGCTTCCAGTTTTTCCGTGGTGATCTAGCTTCGACTGACTCATGATCTTAACCATTGGAATGATTGTGAGAAACTTGAATTTTCGAGTTAGTACAAGTCTAAATATGAGAAATTGACTTTCTATAAATAAGTATAAGTATATATATACATTAAAGTCTAATAAGATTTCTTTTATATATATTTCCTACATTGTTTCGCCGCCATCTTTATTCTTTCCAATAAATTGTTTACCATGTTCCCTAGAGAAATAATTGACCAGCCAAAAGAATAAATAATACAAATGAAAATGAATATTTAAAAAGAAAAGTGATAAGAAAAGAAAAATAATAATAAGTATTCATGCTTCAATGAATCATATCACATTGATAATTTGACTAAATCAAAAGAAAATTGTATTGCATGAATGAGAAATAATTATTTAACTCATAGTAATACAAAGGAAATAGTGTTTCAATATGTTGACAGAAGAAAAAGAAAAATAGAAAAAAGTCTGTACAAAAAAGAAAAAAAAGAAAGAAGAAACGACTTGATAGATGTCATGATAGTTGGAAAAAGAATTCAGTTGAAAGTGTTGTTTATTTTTGGTCATTTTTCTTTTGATTTCCTATTTATAAGATGGATAGAAATAGTTAGCTCTCTAATAGGTATAGTAATGAATAGTTGTGTTTGGAATGAAGAGTTTGAAGTTATTAACTAACATTTTAGTAGAAAAAAGATATAAATTCTTATTAGACTGATGATTTGACTTTTTGCAACTGAGTTGCCTCTTTATTCATTAGGTATCAATTTAATACTTTATACATATAGAACAGTTATGACTTTAACATTTACATGTAAATAACCTTGTACAATGTTCTTTGTATTTAATATAAACGTAGTTTAAAATGAATAAACATTTGAAAGTAAATATTCCGAGTGGAATGGTGGGATCAGTTGAGTCAATCAGTCGAAGAAGTAACATACAATGAATGAAAATACTCTTCACTACAAATTGATAAAGATTAAAAACGTGAATTGTAATTCAATTCCTAATGGGATCATACTTTATAAAATCTAAAAGTTCTAGATTAAATGTCATATAAGATAGTTCAAATGCACTGCTTAGGACAACAGTTAAGTAATTCTTATTGTGTTTTTTTTCAACCTTTTTCTACTGGAATTCACTGAGTTAGAAAATCATCTTACACTAATTGAATAATATAAAAACTAGAATAGATGAACAAAATAAAATAAAATGAAATAATCATGATATAAGAAAAGAAGTTAGTTAAGAAAAACATAACTATAGTAACAAGACATCACATTAAGTAAATGTATATCTATTTACAAATGATTATAAAAACAAATAAAAAATATTATAAGCAAAGATGGATAGTGGTTAGCAGTGAAATCTAGGACGCGCGTTTCGTCCTATTTGTGATTCGTCCGTTGGATGTACCTGCATTGCAGAGTTGACGTTCACATCCAGTTAACGAGTCCTAAATACAATGAAATTGCTAGTCACTATCCATCTTTGTTAAAAAAGCCTTTGACTTAAAGTTATATCGAAGCAACCCGCACAGGATGCACATATGCCAATAAGAGATTGATCAATTGCAATCCTAAATAACAATGGAAAGATACAAGTAAAACAATATCAAGTTTTAAAAAATGGTTGTAATTTTTATATTTAAAGAGGAATGGATTGATAAAAACAAAATCAAAATGAGAGAAATATAAATAGATGAATAATTTAACAGAACTAATATCTTTGCCAGGTCTAGATGATAACATTTCATTTTATACAGGTAATTGTTTTTACATTCAACTGAATATGGTTGCTAAGGAAAATGATTTCATTTAATAGACATTAAAAGAAAAAATCGATCAATTTGATCTTAATTGTGTTTTTTTTTGTTGTAAACTAAAATATCTGATTACATACACAGTGAAATTAATATGATTTATCAAAATGAATTAAATAAGTAACTTGTTTTTATTTGTTCACTACATTTATAAAATTTCTTTAAGTTTTATAAAGAAAGATGGATAGTGGCTAGTAGTGGAATCAAGGACATGAGTTAAGTTCATTCAGCTGACGAGTCTTAAATAGGACGAAAAGCAAGTTCTAGATTCGATTGCTAACCACTATCCATCTTAGTTTATTATGCTTGTAAATCAAGGCAATATCGAAGCAAAATATATACAGTATGTACATATGCCAATAAGAGACTGATCAATTGCAGTTTTAATCATAAATGGGAAGATTTAAGTAAAACAATACCAAGTGAATATTTCTTTAAGTCTGGTTATATTTTATGTTATATAATTGTTAAATATTCTTTTGAAGGGAGGGGTAAATTCGATTCATGAGCTTGTTTAGACGTAGAGATAAACTGTAAGAGTAGATTATATTGATAGTCACGATACGGGATTATGGTGTCGAATCAATGGAAACAGATAACAACTAAATCACTTTAATATATAGTGAATATTTGTAAACAGCTTTATATTATATATTGACAGCTAAATAGATTTGTAAAGTCACAAGACGATTTTCACAATGAATATTCCGATATGATGTGACTAATTATCAATTTATAACTGTTATATGTTATTTTAATGCGATTTCAACTTTTCTACCCAGTTAAGCATGAAATATCCTTATGATATTGCTTCACGGAATTGAAAATATTTTATCCACCTTAAGTAAAATGTGATCACTTGTACTTGATATATTTTTTAAATAAGTTACGGTGAATCTGAGACGGTAGAGAAGATTAGTAGTTCAGATGGATGATTTTGAAATAGATTTCTACCTGAAGATTGTACTGACGATGTCGTTCAGAATAATAATGAAAGCTCTACGACCAAACCATCCAATTCAGAGAATAAAACTAAGTCAAAATACGGTGAATCTATTACATTTCACTACTAAATTAAACAACTCACTATTTCTATTCAATTTCTTTGAGATGTTAATCATAATTAAATTTGTATCAAGGTTTGTAGCTGGTAGTGAATATCATGAATTGCAACTCTAGTATTACGCAAACACTCTGAGACTCATTTTTTTATGCATTAATGCTGATGTTTAAAATATTTATTTTTATATAATGTGTAATATAGATAAGTATGTCTGGTCGAAAACTATAACAGATTGATGACATCTGCTCATATCACAAAGTGATTTAGTCTATAATCTTGGGTTTGATTTTCATTACAACACTCGAATTCACAGTATGCAATTTCAAATTTGTGCAAAATATTTTGAAAAGCGTTAAAATAAAATAAAAAAGATTTGTAACTTGATTTTTGTAACTCTTAACAATACTGATATCCATGAATGAGAAATAAAATGTAATCATAATCTGAGCTAAATTTCGTTCTACTAATCTACTTATAGAAATAATTGAAAACCATCAAAACATTACAAATAATGAAAACTGATAATCTTTTCATTAGTATCAAGTCTTTCACACCAACGATTTTTAATTAAATAAATATACAACTCACAATTTACTGATCATTGGGTGGTGATCAAAGTCATGCTTGTCAAGTCCTTATTTAGTGCAGATCGAATGCTATCGACCATGTTGCAATGTGGCCACTAGTCTAGGTGACTCGACACTGCGTGCATTATATATATTGAGATTAGATGGTGGTTGAAGGTAGTCGATAGGAAACCCTGGAACCGGGTTTCGTGCTACTTGGCACTCGTCAGCAAGGAGTACCTGTAATCTTTAAGAGGACTGGTGCTTCCTGGCGGTATTGATCCTGTGTCACCCAGCTTCACAGTCAGAGACGTTACCACTGAGCTATCCGGGCCGCGACTGACCTCCTGTAGGACTGAGATGTAACCACGATTGATTGATTGATCCGCCAAGGAGCACCAGCTCTTTCAAAGATTACAGGTACACCTTGCTAACGAGTGCCAAGTAGCACGAAAACCAGGTTCAGGCTTTCCTGTCGACTACCTCCAACCACCATCTAATCTCAGATATACAACTCAATTCACAGATACCTTAAAGCTCTTTCAGTGGAAATCACTAGGATATACTAGTCATCCTTTAAAACTAGAACAAGTTGGCTGGTGATCAATACATTAAATGCGTCAATATATTTTTAAAATATTAATTAACCAATGACATCTAATTCAAACTTTTAAAATCTCGTATCTTTACATGTTAAACTTATAGGTAAATAAAACATTCAAAGATATATCACTATTAATCAACGACAAGGGTTTCTGAGTATTATTTTTATCAAATTTAATATACAAGTTTCTAGAAGCTTAAACTTCAAAAGGAAGATTCTTGATTGACTTCACCACAGTGATTAAGTGTCCTATAAATCATAACTATAACACAATGTCAAGCATACTTTTCAGTCATTCTGTAAGAGAATAATATTTATTCCCTTTAATTATAGGTTAATCTTAAACTAAAAATTAAAACTCTAATACCATTATTCTACGGTAACACTGAATTAGATAATATATGTATATACAAAGCGAAACAACCAAACGTTTCAAATATTTTTGGCAAGAAGTGAAATGGTTATTTTCACGTATTGATTTGGAAAAGTTATTTAAACTAACAAAATCTTGTTGAGAATCATTTTAACTGATTAAAAAGTTTCTAATTAAATTTCATATGAAGAAGTTGAATTTTTTCATTAAAGTAAACACTCATAAACGGGGGAATTGAAGAAGGAAGTAGAAGAAGAAGAAGAAGAAGAAGAAGAAGAAGAAGAGAAAACTATGGGCAAAATTTTGAAAGAAGAAATCAAACTTGTAAAAGAATGAAAGGAAATGATTGGTGAAGACCAAATTGAAAATTGATCATAAGAAAAATGTAAATACAGCTTATGCATAAACAACATAACAACAATTATTGAAGATAATATGTAATCAATTTAAAATGACTGTACTCAATTGATTAAGATCTGGTTTGTATCAATTATTAACATGTTTCTGAGTCAAGAGCTTGACAAAATAACATTAGTTACTTACTCAGTGACTGATTAGAGTGTATATAATAGCTATACAGGAAGTCTGTATTACCATGTATCTCTAGTTTAAGTCTATACTGAACATTTGGAGAGTATGAATTAATGAAATAAGTAGGTATCCTATGTTTGTGCATCACTCCAATTGATGTAATGATCGACTGAATAAAATCCCTGGTTAAATTGCAACTAATTAAGATGATAAAATCATACAAGTCCAAATAATAATCAACTTCCATATGATGATTAATATCCCTTAGTGTATACAGAAATAAATTATATTCAAAAATATCAGACAATTCATATAAATAATGCTTTAATTCATTTAAATAAAATATTTAACATGACAACAAAAGTATCAATTCGGATTTATTGAATGTTATATATTAATTTACTGTTAATGTGTTTAATTAAGGAATGAGTTTTATCTAGAAGATACAAGTGTTTATTAACAGCTGTCTACACAAAATACTTCGGATCCGTTGACCAGACACCATCAGCAGCAACCTGTTATGTGAGAGAACAAAACAGATGTCAACGGAGCAAGAAATCAGGAAAAAGCACTGGCAGTGGACAGGACACACATTGAGAAAAGCACTCAACTGCATCACAAGACAAGCCCTCACATGGAATCCTCAAAGCCAAAGGAAAAGAGGAAGACTAAAGAACACATTACGCCGGGAAATGGAGATAGACATGAGAAAAATGAACAAGAATTGGATGGAACTAGAAAAGAAGGAGCAGGACAAATTGGGTTGGAGAATGCTAGTCAGCGGCCTATGCTCCATTGGGAGTAATAGGCATAATTAAGTAACGAATGAGTTATTTCAAAATAAATTCTTCTGTATTAGTATTATTAATCACATAGTAAACTGAATAATTTAAAATGATAAGCGATATATGTAAGTGTATAAATTCAGTAGAGTAATTCAAGCATAACTCCATTTATATCTCTTTTAGAGTTACTGCCGGTTCCGAGCCCGGGTAAAGGGGGGTGGGCATGAGATCGGCAACCCTATTCCGTAGAAATAAAATATTGCTAAAAAACTCCTAACCAAATTAAAACTTAAAGATAGTCTTCAGTCATATTTATCTGGTTGCCATAGTTCAATAAGTATTGAAGTGTACGAAGACACAAGTGGAGAAGACTAATTATACAGTTCTTTGGTAAAACGTGAAAACTACACATTAAATACTTCATTGGCAAATCTTCCATAAATTATCGATTACATCCTTCATGATTATTTCAATTCTTAACAGATATTCCACTTCTGCTCAGTGTTACGTACTACTTACATCTGTTAACATAAGTAGCATACACCATAATATAAATACTTTTTTTATAAAAAAAAAATATAGAAATTTCTTTACAATTCAGCTGTTATATCAAAGGTGACAAATGTTCTTTTTTAAATAAAACTTTTACAAAGAAAAGCCAACTATAGATAAGACTTGAAACATTTGAAATGACTAATTAAGTAAATATTTATTAATCACATTCATTCACATTAAACGTTTAACTTATCTATTAACGCCTTTAAATATGTTGACAATAATTACAAGTATTAACAACGTGTTAAATTATCAGTAGGGGTTTGTGGAGATTTTAGAAATTTCACAGATTAAAATCATGAGTTAGCTGAAGTTAGATCACCATGGAAAACCTGGAAACACTGGACGGCCGTTTCGTCCTAGTATGGAACTCTTCAGCAGTGCCTATCCATGATCCCCAACCCCGCGAAATTCGAACCCAGAACCTACTAGCTTCGCACGCGAGCACTTAAACATGTTGAATTGTTTATCTATTATGGAAAAGATAAATGGTATGATTGATTGAGTTACAATGATAAATAAGATCATTTGAATGTATAAATAAAGGAGGATTGAATGGGTGTTTTGTTCTAGTTTTCAACTGTTCATCAATTTTTATTCATGATCATAGAAGAAACATCAGTTGAATTCATGGTAAGCATTTTATGTTGTTTATTATGGATCTTAAATTTAATTATTCACATTGTTTAATCCTATGAGTATGTTAATATAACATTTTGAATCTTGGTCATTTCATGATCTGTAACTTCTTGTATACTTTCAGTTCAATGGGGGTTTGTGAATATTATGTATAATTTTGGCGGGATTTTCAAATTATGTTTCATTGTATTAAATATTAATTTCGGCAATTAAAAAACGTTTGTTGTCCTGGTGGAACAGAGCACATAGTAATAAAACATAGGTTTTTTCTATCCAATTAAACCACAGAGAACAAGTTATTTCAGTTATTTGATCACTTGTTGTTGTCCTAAAAAGATGCTTTTAGAATTTTTAATGATTATTCATAACTATCAACTATATCACAACTATCTCACAATGGGACGAAACGGCCGTCCAGTGCTTCCAGGTTTTCCATGATGATCTAGCTTCAACTGACTCATGATCTTAACCATTGAAATTACTATAATATCCACAAAACCCATCTGATATTAATCTCATTTTTAAAGGTTAAATGAAGCATCGAAATATTTATATTTGTAACAATTTCAGAGGTGAGGGTATGAAATAAAAGGTATATTTATCAAAAGATCATATTGTGTTTATTTTGCACAGGTCATTTGGAAAACTGGTGAAAAATATCTAAAACCCAAATTTCAATCTGTTTTTGTTTCGTCAATTAGACTTTATATTATTTTGATAAACGTTATCATTTTCATTAGACAACAATATCAAGAGAAACAATCAAAACCCTACTTAGTGTTCACGTTATTAGTATTAATCGAATCTCATGAATCAAAATATACTATCTGTTTATTTGAATAAATGGAAAACCACTATGATACTCATTTCATATAATACTTTTCTCTCTACCATTCATTTCATAACCGGTTAACGATAATTCAATCTTGTTTCATTAATCTACATCTTTAAAATAACTTATTACACAGTTTTTTTTTTGTGAGCTGATTGTTGATGTACTGAAGTAGAGTAGTAAAATATTGTCAGTGGTTACGCCTTATCAACCAGTAATCGATTATTTAGTGTTATACTCATAACATTACTTACAAAATGTGATTCATTAAGAACATCCGTTTAAATTTGAACGAATAGTTTCACAGCATTTATGCGCTGAGTTAATGCAAGACATTAAAGAGGAAGAACATATTTGTAAAATCTCAACGATTAAGTTTCAAGTGAATCCAACGTTTCACTCGGCACTCTGATCCAAACTTTTTCAAAGGAATATTCCAAATTCAATTGCTGAGATTTTACAAATATATTCTTTCTTCTTAATTATTTATTCAGTTACAAAATCACAAGAATGATACCAAGTTAATTTTAACACAATGTAAAATAATTATTAGAATGAGTTTATGAAAAACAACTTTTATCAAACAACTACATTATTATTGAACAGGTATCACTTGTGTTTTCGTACTTCTTAGCAGGATCAACAACTATCGATGAGATTGACTGAAACAAACAATAATGTGTTTCATTTGAAAATATATTAATTGTTTGAGAGTGAGATATACAACATATGAAAAATGCACCGTTAAAAGTTAATTGTTTTCGGTAACTGTAAAGCATTTACCAATTATGTGATAAGTTGCTCTGCAAATAGATAATACGTTGTTTCTACTCATAAATATTTCAATGATATAATGTTCTTCAAAGTGAATGGCCTTCATTGTCTCTGTGGATAATATTATCAATAGCCATATCAACTATCAGCAAAATCTCCAAACAGGCAATTCCACATTATCAACATTAATACCTTCTCGGAATCAATTTTTTGACTGGTTGCTCTTCCACCTTTTATTGCTACATTCGAACTTTTAAATTATCATTTTAAGGATGTCATGAATGTTATAGTTGCCTCAAGAAATAAGTAAAATTTCAGGTAATGCTGAGTAGTTGACTTTTAGTGGCCTGAGATCTAACTCATATCAGATCATATTTTGATCGTTATTAAATAATTGCTGTCGAAGTATATATCTTAGCTATTCTCCTATACTATTATCGAGTAAACTCGCGTTGGTGAATAACGGAAATAATTAAGTCAAATACAAGAATGAAGTTTAGAATACGTATATTTTGTACACATTGATCTGGACAGACAATCAGAAGAACGAAGCGAAATGACGCACAGTGAAGAAGACATGTGGACCAACTCCATTTAACCGAGAGTTAATCAATATTTATAGACACTTAAAAATAAGCTACAGACATGTGATGAGTAGGTTAACAAGTGTACACACACAAGCTTATATAAAAACAGTGAGGGTTGATAATTGAATAATTAACAAGATCAAAATATAACTCAAGAAGAATGGATAAAGTGACCTGTACAGAAGCTAGAATACATTATATGGGCTTAAAATAGTAACCGATACTATAGATTGATAATTAGATCACCTTAATTTTAAAGTTAAAATGTAGCTTTTTTCGTGGGGGAGGGTTGATTTCGTAATAATAAATTCAATAAATCTATTTCCAATTATTAACAACACCTCTGTTAATAATATTATAAACTATGACAAATCTGATATGTATATTAATCTACAGTATCATTAATGGATGAATTAATAATCTATCTGGACTAGAACAAATCTATAGAATAATAGTTTTCAATCCTGTTACTATTTTAAAAATAGTGCTTTCTGGCGGGTTAGTTTTCTACGGGATGGGGTCGCTAACCCCATGCCCAACACTTCTTCTTTATCTGGGCTTGGGACCGGTAGTAGCCCCCAGAGGGACTGCAGTCGGAGTTTCCTGGTGATCGACTGGATCAGTCAGTCAGTCAGTCAGTAACAACGTAGAACTTCGTACGTACGTACATCAGTTCGAGTTGCCACGCCACATTAGCACAGAGATGCAGTTGTCGATTCAAATCCCGTAGTCGTAGAGGTAATAAAAGTATAAGCAGTAATTAGTGTTTGGAGACGTTACTTAAAGAGTATAATACAGTGAAATAAACTTGGGAAGAGAGAAAAAAGAGACAAGGGGGAATCAGGAGATCAAAATTTGGGAGAACACAAAGAGTAGATGCACCTGTGCCATTGCAAACGATTTCGAGCCATGTCATTCAGGGTCTCCAACCATCGGTTGCTATCATCTCGCGGTCCCCAACCAGGTAGTCTACACCTACCAACATGACTCAGACCACTTGTCAATGACTTCATGGACTTGTGCCATGTTTGGGACTGGCCGCCCCTAGCTCTCTTCCGACCTACTCCTATACCACTGAACATCACACGTCGAGGCAGTCGGTCTTTGGGCATTCGTAACACGTGTCCCAGCCATCTCAGCTGATGAAGTTTCACTACTTCATCAATGGATTTGCCATCCTTACCTAGTACTCATTTCCTAACAACTGCATTACTTACTCTGTGGTCCCAAGATATATTAGCAATATTTCGAAGACACCTATGATCAAATACTAATAACCTACGAATATCCTCTACTTTTACCGGCCATGTTTCACTGCCATAAAGTAGGACGGGACGAACTGATGCGCAGTAAACCTGTCCTTTGGTTGGTGGACGGATATCTCTCCTACGCCATAAATGACGCAAGTTAGCAAAAGCTAGTCGAGCCTTCTGTATCCGTGCTGAGATTTCGTCACACACCAGACCACAAGGGCTGATGAGACCTCCAAGATAAGTGAAGCGATCGGTACGCTCAATTACTTCACTCCCTATCACTAGTTCGGGTGTCAATCCAACCCAATCCTGAAGCAACATTTTGCATTTCAAGGGAGAGAATCGCATTCTGAACATGCTTGCGTTGTTGCTTAGAGTGATCAGAAGATTCTGCATATCGTTAGCGTCTTCACCAAATAAAACTATGTCATCAGCATATTCTAAGTCAACAAGTGTACCTCCCGGTAGATGTTCAACCCTTGGAAATTTAGATGAGGAGAGTGTCATCTCTAAAAGTACGTCGACCACAAAGTTGATCGACTGGATCATGAAGACGTCAACGTCTGAAGGAAAGCACGGGATACAGTGGACACCTAGGATGCAGTTGGACAATCTAGACATCGCAGATGATCTGGCCCATTTATCCCAAACGCAACAACAAATGCAGGAGAAGACGATCAGTGTAGCAGCAGCCTCAGCAGCAATAGGTCGCAATATACACAAAGGGAAGAGCAAGGTTCTCCGATACAACATAGCATGCACTAATCCAATCACAATTGACGGAGAAGATTTGGAAGATGTAAAAACCTTTACATATCTGGGCAATATCATTGATGAACATAGTGAATCTTATTCAGATGTGAAGGCGCGGATCGGCAAAGCAAGAACAGCACATCTACAACTGAAGAAGATCTGGAACTCAAAACAACTTTCAACCAACACCAAAGTCAGAATTATCAATACAAATGTCAAGACAGTTCTACTGTATGGGGCAGAAACCTGGAGAACTACGAAAGCCATCATCCAGAAGGTGCAAGTGTTTATTAACAGCTGTCTACACAAAATACTTCGGATCCGTTGACCAGACGCCATCAGCAACAATCTATTGTGGGAAAGAACAAAACATATCCCAATGGACGAAGAAATCAGCAAGAAGTGCTGGAAGTGGATCAGACAAACATTGAGGAAAGCACTCAACTGCGTCACAAGACAAGCCGTCACATGGAATCTTCAAGGTTAAAGGAGGAAAGGAAGACCAAAGAACACATTACACCGGGAAATGGAGATAGACATGAGAAAAATGAACAAGAATTGGATGGAACTAAAAAAAGAAGTCCCAGAACAAAGTGGGTTGGAGAATGCTAGTCGGTGGCCTATGCTCCATTGAAAGTAACAGGCGTAAGTAAGTAAATACTATTTTAAAAATACTATCATATCACCATCTGATAGAATAGTTTACAAAAGTTTCTTATATGAAGATTTATATCATTAAGAAAATATTACTTCTTATTTAATATTCTTATTTAATTATACAAAAATAATTTTTTTTAAAACAATCTCTTAGATACAACTCATTCTACACATGATAACAACTTTGAAATTCAATAAAGATAATTGTTGACAAGTTGATTAGTGGTTGACAAATGAATTATGTAATCAGACCCTCTTTTTTTTTAATTCAATATGATTTATGATTTTTGTTTCATTTTATATTATAAATTTAAAGGTCAAATTTGATGTTACATAGACATTGATGTTTATACCTTTTAAAGTATACAACTAAAATAATGTTGATTTTTTCAGATTAAAGAAAAAAAATAAACAAACATAGTAGACAATTAGGATTTAATTCTATATTAACATTGTCTTGTATCCTCTATATAATGAATGTTTTGTATGTCATTATATTATATCATTAATCATTCTTTCTTATAAAAGTCTATGAGAGAAGAATTATGTATCTGTATATATATACATATATATATATATATATATATATATATATATATATATATATATATATATATATGTATCTGTATATATATATATATATAATACAAGATATCCATTGGCATCTTGATAAAATCAAATCTACATTTTTACAGTTGCTAGGATATATACATTTTATTATCATAATTAATATGATTTCTTTAATTAAATTATGAATAATGATATAATAATTAGGTCAGAATATAAGATAACAATGTTAATCGTGTAGTATAAATTTGAGGTTTAAACCTGATTGTTAATAAAAGTTTTATCAATTAGTAATCTAATACTGTCTACTTATTTCTTTATACAATAGAATAACCACTTCTGATATATATATATATCCCGCGTGTGGGTTGATGGATAAGCATTGATGAGGAGTCCCATAGTAGAACAAAGATCACCAACGTAGATGATCTATATCAAATGATTGGCGGCCTACTCGAATTAGATGGGAATGGTATGAGTACCGGCTAACTTCGAAGTCACATTTCACGGTCAGCATCTAACGTGGATTACCATATCGACGTATCGAATTGCTACGGCTTCTTTGAACACCGTAAGACACAAAGGATGTTATTAAGGAAATATATTAGTAAGAATAAGTACAAACGAAAGTGCAACCACCACTGCATGGGTTAGTCCATGGCGTATGATTAACTGATGCGCGTTGATTGTTCTTAACCTTGATAGGGGTCGATGAACTGTTCGATATTCAGTGACCCAACTGCCGGATGATTTGGCTAGGGCTCAGTGGCATTACACTGACCCTATATATACGAATCGTTTGCATCATAAAACGATAACCGGTTTCAAGTAGTCCGTATAGTTTTTAATGGATGAAATAAAGAAAATAAAAGATTTAAAATATTCAGTCAATAAGCAGTAATTAACGTCATATTTACTAGTCTTTATTGCCAATCGAATTCTATTGAGCAAATTACGGTACTCCTCGCATACTAAGTAAAAAATTGGTATAAAATTCTATCTCAAAAAAAGTTATATCGTGGTTTGAAATGTGGAGTGGTAATTTTCTGACAATTCTATATTGTCAGAAGTGGTTTTGTGGAGATTTTAGAAATTTCACTGATTGAAATCATAAGTCAATTGAAGATAGACCACAATGGAAAACCTGAAAGCACTGAACTGCCCTTTCGTCCTAGTGTGGGACTCCTCAACAGTGCTCATCCACGATCCCGCACCCCTCGAGATTCGAACCCAGGACCTATCGGTCTCGCGCCAGACGCTTAACCAACTAGACCACTGAGTCGGCACCCAACGGTGTTAATGACTAACTTCAACCAATCCACAAAGTTGCGACACCGTACACCATTGTCATCAGTGAGTTGATATCTCACAACTGACCTGGTTGAACTCCACTGGTAACGGCTTCTCACTAGAACTCCAGGAGTATCTCTTGAAATCAGTCACTAGTGAACAGATGATGATTTCAATCAGTGAAAATTCTATATTGGATGAAATAGATTTTGTTTACAGAAAGCATATCATCTTCTAGAAGATCGGGACTAAGGTTTGATAACAAATGTGAATTAGTATACAACCTAAGTCTATAATTTCATTTCATTTTGTTTCGACTACGTATTATGAGGGAAAAAATATTCAAAAACATATAAAAAAATTTTGTCCAGTAATTTGTAAGTTTAAACAAATAGAAAAACTTTTTAATGCGCATTATCCTAGTAAAAATGAACTCATATTGCGTAATATTCTCAGTCGTAAAATGTATACATATATTTAGGATTATAATGTATTTCATGGAAATTATAATATCTTGGAAGTGAATTGAGATGTATTTTACTCATATTGTGGTGTGTGCTACTGCTATCGACAGATATAAGTAGTATGTATCATCAATAGAAAGTAAAATGCCTGTCGGCACAAAGTTAAGAAGATCAAAGAAAAAAGAACGAGAACTAAAAACAATTGGTATGCAATCGAAAATACAATGAAATCTGAGGCGATTGATCGATATTTGTAGAAGGAAAAGTCAAGTTTGAGACAATTGATTGATATTTTGCAAATGAAATATTGTATGATTTTTAAATTTTACTAAGATTGTCCTTAATTGTGTTCTCGTTCACTACAATATAAGAACTACAAAACTGATCAATTTAATACATGAACATCAGTTTCTATGTTGAGCATAAATGGAAAATAAAAATTGAAATAAATAATGATTGATAATTGAAGTAATGGATATTTTCAAAATCTAAAAGATTAACTCTTGAATAATACAGATTCATATGTTTAGACTTGATAAGCAAAATTAAATGGATAGTTGTTTCTTCATTCAATCTCTAAATTATCTACTTAGATAGTTCATTTGATTTTATGTTTATTCTAATTTTGACTAAGAGACTAACTTCAGTGCTTTGGTGATTACGTTCTAAAAACAAATTGAGATTTTTTTTAACAGATTGAAATCATGAGTCAGTTGAAGCTAACTAACTTATCTTTTACACAATCATAACCTCGAATTGAATCCAATTGAAATCAACTATATTTCATACCCATTATAATATTATTGAAACTACCTTACTGAATATAATTAGAATATTGTTATAAGTTGTGGCCTGTGTGCTCTGGTAATGTATAACACAACGATATCGCCAATTAGAGAGCAGTGAATTATCGATCGGACCAACGATGCGTAAAATACTTACGAGCAGTCTATAGTCCTTATCGCTCCTGCTTCCCGCATAGCCTAGTCATTTAAGTCCAGAACACCAATCTCACCCTCTGCATTATGAATAATGTATTTCACGCATACTGGTTTTATATGCCAATCAGACAGATCACAACGTACCATAAAATATGAAACAACATTTGTACAAGAATAAGCCAAATGTGGTTGTGAATGGGGGAGGTAGTAATTAGTAGACAGGGCATAATTCAAGAATGGTAGATCGTATAATAATAGTTCATAGATCAAAATAAAGCTCATAATAAGAGGGAAGTGAATATGAACAGTTTAGTTACATGACAATTATATGATAAAAATATACGTTTAGTATTGGTCCATAAATGGATCCCCAAAGTTATCATTCATTCTGCTTATCAGAACATAACAAATCTTGAACCAAAAAAAATTTTTTAAACTCATTTCAATCGGTTGCTTTTTAACTGTCATAAAAACGAATCATAAATTCTAAGTTATCAACTAGATTTTACAATGAAAAGAAAAGAAAAAAATTTTTTTTGTTCTTTTTCCTCCAGGGAATTATTCATCAAAAAGGACATACTCCTGACAAGCAAATTTATCAACAATGAAATTTAGACAAGTGGGAATAAACACATTGACTTGAATAGAATAGAATCATTCTTAGTTTTGAAATTACATGTAATTAAAATGTCAAAATATATATATATCAAGATTACATTTTTCTATTCATTATTATCATCTTCATGAATCAGTTGACTATATTCAGTATTCTATCTTGTGTAGAAAACCGATATGAGAGTTGTCGAATCTAATAAGAATGTCAATTAGTTCATATGATAATGTCAATTTGTGTTACTTATAATTCTAGTCATCATTTTTTGATGATTATTAACTTCTTGTTTATTCACAATTTTGTTCTGTGGTTACTTCATAGAAAAGAAAAGGAAAAGGTGAACTGATTTTTCTTTTTAGTTATTATTAACGGTTATTTAGATCAAGATATTAGTTTGTGTTATGATATTCTAAAATAAATCATTTATAGAAAACCTCTTTTAGTTGTTATGCAACAGATCCATAATCAGGATCAAATTAAAGAATTTTACATCTTGTAGTACCAGTCAAATGATATAGAAGAATTTAGACAATTTTTTAAATATCAAAATGGGGATTTGTGGAGATTTTAGTAATTTTAATAGTTGAATTCATGAGTTGATTGAAGTTAGACCACCAGTGAAAACTTGAAAGCACTGGATGGCGATTCCGTCCTAGTAAAAAACTTCTCAACGGTGCATATCCATGATACCGCATGTAAGACTCGAATTCAGGACCTTTGGTCTCACATGAGAACGCTCAACCCCCAAAACGCTGCACTGGCATCCAACTGTGTTATTGTTTAACTTCAGTCAGTCCATGATATTGCACAACCCTTCATCTATTGTCAGAAGTGGATAAATATCTCACACCCGACACGGATTAGATTCCATTGATCACGGCTTCCCATAGTATTTCCAGGTTTTCAGTGGTGGTATAGCTTACATCAATTCATGAATTCAACTATTGAAGTTTTTAATATAACCTGATTTTTATCGTGTTGCAATTTTACCTTGGTATTCGATGCATATATATATATATATATATATATATATATATATATATATATATATATATATATATATATATATATATATATATATATATATATATATATATATAACGGCATCAGAGTTAATCTCACAGTACTCACATATATTGATTAAAATATACTTTTCTTCATAACATAATTTAATATTATCTATGTCATATATAGTTGATGTTTCCTGTTCATGTTTTCGTTACGTTAATAAAGTATAAAAAGTTATTTATTGTTCTCGATAACACATTCTCCCAACTAGTAATAAGTTCCATGAACATTTTCGAACATAAACTCCTGTTCTATCAGCTTATTGTAATGTACACTAAAACTAAACAATCAAATCCAGTCCATAATGTTTTAAACTGAATTTGTATAAACAAGTCTTTTCAAGAGAAATTTTGGTCACTTCAAAAAATATTTAGAATTTTGATTTCACTGAACATTCAGTTTCATAGTTTCAATAATCTTCAATAAAACAGTCTATTGATTTTACCATTTAATTCTTTATACAACTATATAACCTAGTAGAAGTTTATATGTTTAACAACATGCATTTTACCATAAATGGAGCATAGTTTAAGTATTTTAACTACTAAGTTATTCATTAATATAAGGGTTGTAGATATTATTAAGTTTTTGATTGAAATCATCAATCAATTGAAGCTAGACTTAAAGCACTGGATGGCTGTTTTATCCTATTGTAAAACTCCTCATCAGTGAACATCCATGTTCCCACCTTATTATTTTTAGTTATTATTAAAATTTCCTGTGGTTCCCAAATGAATTTTTTTCTACAACTGAATAAAAATTATTTTTTTTATTTTTTTTCATAGATTGTCTCATAGCAACAACAACAAAAATTAAAATTAAACACAGATTTAGGAAATTGATCATCTGTATTATGTTACAAATAGATTGTGTTTTTTTATGGGATCAGAGATAATGTATCAAAAAAAATCATAATCAATAACAAGATAGTCAAATGGAATTATTGATTTTTTTTCTGAAATAAGTTTTATACTTAATGAAAGTTTATGCTTTGATTTCTGAAATTATTCTTCCTATTATAAAGTTACTACCGGAGATGATTATCTGGAAAGAAAACAATACTGTCTGATATGGAAATATATAATCATTATTTTAAGGGATAAATCTTTAAGAAAAGAATGAAAACTAATTTTGTTAACCAAATACCAAAGTCTCTTTTTTTTATAAATCAAAGATTAGAAAATTTTTACATAGTTAAATCACTTAATGACGATTATCTTATTTATACCTTACATAGGTAAAACAGTTTTATGTAGTTTTTTTTATGCATCTTACAGAGACTGACCCTAATTAGACAGCGAGTGAAGAAGAGGAAGTACTGGGTAGCAGTTTTTTCTACTGTGAGGCTCTTCATCAATGAACATCTCAACCTTAACAGGGATTTAAACCAGGACCTTCAGGTTTGGATAAAAGCACTTAATGTTTAAACAACTGGGTTAGCATCTAACAGTTTACATTTCTAAGGATAATCAATTAACTTTATTGAGGAAACATCTTACCATGTGATCAGTGAATAATTGCCACATGACATGATTAAACTCTATTGGTTGTGACTACTACTACTACTAAAAATATAGATAAGTTGAATGATCGAAGATTTTCAATAGTTCGAATGTAGCTTTACCATGGGTTATCATTGATTAAAGAACAATGAACAAACAAGGTGTGTTTCCTACTTACATTCTTATTGTTTGTCGGTACGCTTACATAAACGTACATTACACACAAGTATGAATCTACAGAGGAAGATTCACACTTTCAACTACACTAAGACTTCAAAAACCTAACACTAAGTTATTCAATACATGATTGTTCTTTAGATGATGGTATTGTAACAGCTAGTTCAAATTAAAGATCATCCAGATTTTACATCAGATTGTTGTCACTTACAAATTATCAAATCTTCGAATATAACCAAATCCTATAAACCATCCGGTTAAATTATTCTCAGTAATAATTCAATTTCACCTAGTAAAGTTATGTGTTATTCTCTAAAACTGATTTCAAATTTTCAGTTCGGGGTTGTGAAGATTGCTGAGTTTCATCGAAATCACGGACTGATTAATGTTAGACCACCACTGAAAACCTGGAACCACTGGATGGCAGTATCATCTTAGTAACATTGATCTATTCACGTGCTCACTAGTGACTAGCTCTGAGAGGGAATTTTTGGAGTTGTAGTAAGAAGCCATGACCAATGGAACTAAGCCCTGTCGGATGTAGGGCAGTTACCTACAGAAGACAGTGTAAGATGATAGCGCAATGTTGGTGAATTGGTTAAAGTAAGATGTTAACATCACTGGATACCACCTCAATGGTCTGAAGGACCTGGGTTTGAATCCCATCTGAGAGGTCGTGAATAAGCGTTTTTATGAAGTTTCATATTAGGACTAAACGGCTGTTCACTCTTTCCAGCTTTCCAATGATATCCTGATACTCATCGATTCATGATTCCAATAAAACTAATTCAACTTCTTATATCCTTTTATTCAATATCATATGATGAAAATTTGATTTTTGGATACATCAATATTCCAACAATCTAAAAAATAGTTACTTTTGATTATTGATTAGTAAATTTTTCTTTTCTTATGATTACAGTATTTTTTTAAAACAAAAACTGATTATTATGATTTTATCAGAAGGGGCTTTGTGGAGATTTTAGAAATTTCACTGATTGAAATCATATGTCAATTGAAGATAGATCACCATGGAAAACCTGGAAGCACTGGAAGGCCGTTTCGTCCTAGTATGGGACTCCTCAACAGTGCGCATCCACGATCCCGCACCCCTCGAAATTCGAACCCAGGACCTATCAGTCTCGCACCAGGTGCATAACCAACTAGACCATTGAGCCGACCAACATCCAACGGTGTTAATGTCTAACTTCAACCAATCCACAAAGTTGCGACACCGTACACCATTGTCATCAGTGAGTTGATATCTCACAACTGACCTGGTTGAACTCCACTGGTAACGACTTCTCACTAGAACCCCAAGAGTATCTCTTGAAGTCAGTTACTAGTGAGTACATTATGATTATGATTTTAGAAAATTGACATTATAAATTGATTAGAGGACAAGTTATGGTATGTAATTTAAATTTATTTTCATATAACATTTCGTACATATATGGTTTTCTAAATTTATTTTGTTTCAAATAGATAAATATCACATTTGTTGTTTTTACTTCTTTTTCTTTTTTAATCATCGAAAGAAGATTAATTGTCATCATGAAATTGGCATTTATGACAGTTACTTAATTAATATTCATTGGTAACATTTATTAACTTTACTTGTAACAAATTATTATCGTTCACCGCTTACTTAGATACAAAAAACAAATTCCCTGTAAACATTAGATTAACTTTATTATTGATAAACTAATCACAATAATAGTTTATTTAATGAAGTTTTGTAAAGATTTATTTAAATTGTAAGTTGTATTCGCTAAATACTAATCTCTTTTGGAGTACCAATGATAATCAGGGGGTATTGAACAGCTATTTTATTGTAGTATAGGAGTTTTTTTAACAGGGCTCAGCTATTACTCCATTAGGAATCAGTTTATCTCAATTCATGATTACAATTATTTTTGTAAACACTTATATCTTTTGTGTATAGTGATTAAATTTGCTACTAGACATTAAAAAATATTGATCAATTTTATAAACTCCGGTTTTACTGATGTTTATTTAAAGTAAAAATTAGAGCAATGGATAATTCTGTTCTCTTATCTACATAACACCTACAATAATGACATTTTGAAATAATTTACAGTTACTACAACAGAGACGTCGATGACAAAAATCAGCACTAGAAAAACAAACAAATTATAACTTATTGTTCTTCGATTTTTTTTACTATCTCAACTAACATAGAAAAACTGAAAATTCAGGTATTTCGTAAGTCAACCCATAAAGACTAAAGTTCTTAAATTCTGTGGCAACAAACTGACATCTGACAAAGTTAATCACATACAAGCTCTCTTCAATACTTTGAAGAAATATTGTAGTACATTCATCCTACAAAGAAACTATTTCGAAAGGATGGCTATCTATTTTACATTATCAAATACATTATCTAAAGAAAAATCAAGTCAGAAAACCCAAAGACGAGCTTTCCTGATATATCAGTCACTCAGCTACAACGTAGGACCAGGCACATATATGCATCGGTTCAAGTTACCACACACCATTAACACAACAAGATGAACACCGGATTCATAGAAGTAGTTAATTCAGTGGTGGTAGTATATAAGAGAAAGATTGCATATAAGGACATAGTACGGGAAGAAATAATGAGTTCGTAGAAAGAAAGATATGAAGCGATTTTAATCTCATTGTCTAAAGGAAGACAGAGAGTGTATACACCAACGTTATTGCGATCAATTCTGAGACATGTCACCAAGAGTCTCCAACCATTGGTTAAGATAGTCACGCGAACCCCAACCAAGTAGTCTGTGTCTATTAGCATGGCTCAGACTAGAAGTTAATGACTTCAACCACCAGTGCCACGTTTAGGTTTGGCTGACTTTTCAGGTTTATTGAAGCATTGGCTATTCGTAAATTTAAACCCCCTTAGGTATACAAAAACAATTTGTCATAACCTTAGATTTACCCTGGTAATCATTAAGTCATTTTATGGCCTAGGATAATGAGACAATTTCCTATTCTTTCTATAAGATATAAAATGTTTCTCTTCCCTTTGTTACCTTTATTCACTTGAACTTTCATTTAATTGACCTTTATTAATTTTCATATAAAAATGCCCTGGCCAGATTGTTCGATATGTATAGTGCAAATACATCATGTTTTTTTAGATCAATTCCGTCTTCTAATTGCTCTATCGAATAGATGAGTACTTTATTACGAATTTTAGGGAGGTTTCTGTATAATTGTAATGTAAATATGTATATATGTACAGATATAAAAAAACTAATATTAGCACAAGAATGAGCTTAAATTGAATATATATTCTTTATATTCAAGACCATTACTGACTATTATTATTATTAGAATGAGTTTTGTGGAGAATCTTAGGAAATTTCACAGGTTGAACCGTGGATGCGCACTGCTGAGGAGTCCCATACTAGGACGAAACGGCCGTTCAGTGCTTCCAGGTTTTCAATGGTAGTCTAGCTCCAACTGACTCATGATTTCAACCTATTATTATTATTGTTATCTCCTTTAAATGTCTGGTATATTTCTTGAGATAAAAGTACTTTAATTTTACAATCTTTCAGGTTTCAATACACCTGTTTTCATGGTAATAACATAATTTATTATTATGAAGACAAAAAGATTAACTAATCTACTGAATATAACAAAAATATCATGACTTTTGTCTTGTTAACACATTACCACTCTATACACATATATATACATGTATATGTGTATACATAAACACACTGATATCTAGTCATAAAGACAATTATTCACATAGAAATACACTAGTTCCTTCATTAATCATCATAATATTAGTCATAGACTATTAGATAACACTTAATTTATGAATTTTATTCTAATTATTATGATGTAAGTGAATAAACTTTGATTAAATTGTTCAACATTGATTATATGGGTTTATAGGACAGAAATATAATAAAGGTTAAATAAAACTGTTGCCATAGTTATAAATAGGATGGTAAAATGTTTTAAAATCGAAGAGGTAAAAACATTTCTTGTCTTTGTCATTTCTTCTCCCTTCTCTCCTCTTACCCCCCCTCTCTCTCTCTCTTTGTATATATGCTAAATTATCACTAGTATTCGTACGTGATAAAAAGTCATCATTATCGCAAATTCATGTTGATTAAGAAAATCGTTGTTAATAAACATAAAAGCTAAAAAAAATTTTGTCACTAAAATTTTATACATTTTAATGTCTATAAGTAAATATATATATGTGTGTGTATAATGGTTGGGTGTTTATTTTGTTACGTGCTTTTGATACATGTTTCATAGAGGTGATAAACATCTGCATTTAACTGATCGGAATTATACAAATATACATTTGTTTGTTGGCACGCCAGTATGTTCATGTCTGTGTACACCTCTCTTTATCTAAATATACATATAGATAAATAGATATGTGTAATTGTGATAAAAGACGACCAAATTAGAAAAATCGTATATAAAAGAATAATGATTAAAATGGATAATAATAATTAACGAATACATGATGTGATTATTGGACTAAAGCATATAATTATATAAAGTGTTAATGATAATAATAATAATAATAATAATAATAATAATAATAATAATAATGGTAATATTAATACTATAGTTGAAGGCGGAAAACAGATTTCATTGAAATAAGAAAAAAGAAGAAAAATCATATTAATTCGTTACAGTTAAATAGATTTATTAATATGATATTTATTCGACTGTTCAATTGTTATCAGAATGGGTCAGTTGAAGCTAGATCACAATGGAAAACATGGAAGCACTGGACGGTAGTTTCGTCCTGGTATGGGACGCCTCAGTAGTGCGCGTCCACAATCCCACCTCGCGAGATTCGAACCCAGGATCTATCCGTCTCGCCTGCGAACTTAAACTAATCTACAAACTTCAGCGACACATTCACCATTGTCTTCAATGAGTGACTATCTTACAACGGTTGAACTCCACTGGTCACTGCTTCTCACTAGAACTCCAGGAAATACACCTGTTGAAGCCAGTCACTAATGAGCATATCATGAATTGTTTATAAGTAAAATCTACAGTTAATAATAAATATATATTTTTTATATCACAATGAGTAGAAAAACTAAAATTCTGATGTTTCATGACTTAATTCAAGCCACTTCTTCAGGGTAAATATTATTTATTTACTTATTTACACTGAGGAAGTGGCTTGCGTTAAGTCACGAAACATCAGAATTACAATTTTTCTACTCATTGGGATATAACAAAAAATATATTTACTATCAACTTCCTACCCAATGGTCAATTTATTTGAAACTATCCAGTCCAAATTTGTCATTGATACCTAAAAAAATTTACTTTTATATGGAGATGTAAAAGTGACATAAATGTTAACATTCTTTTTGTCTAAAGATAACATTAGTTTCGAAATCATCAACAAACGATAGAAATCACTGGTTCGTTTTCTTACTCTAAATTTGAATTCTTTAACAACACACATACAACAATACTACCAATAACTACCAAAGCTTTCTTTTTCACAGGAACTTATTAAAGTATCATTTATTGAAATTCACAAATTTTCGTTAAACTTTGGACTACTTTGACTCCACATGTTACAGATTTTCATAGAGCTTCGTAAAATTCATTTTGAATCTCGTGACTATTGTGAACATGATTCGTGTTATAGTAAACTCATGACTCTGTCATATGAAAATGAGATATCGTTTTGAATACAGTCCTTATATAGTAATATACCAACCATAATATTTGAAGTACCCTTGGTTCTATCCTACAAAAGGCATCGGATCATAGTCGTTTAAGTTTTAAATTAAAATGAATCAGATATCTAATGATTTAATGTTATTTCAAAAAATGATCCTTCAACTAATGTCACATTATGGTAAAAATTACTTTGATTATTTTTAGTTCATTGCAATTTAGGAAATATGCACAAAAAAATACTGTAAAAATCATACACCCGTAAAGCTTGATAGTAATCATCTTAAATTATTGTTATTATTATCATCCTAATCATCAGTAGACCATCGATATCATCTTAAGAAATTAAGAAGATTCAACTTCATTCTATTTACAAGTATATACACTTTAAATCTATTTTATTCTAAAGTAATAGGAAGAATATGTACTTATGGTCAAGAACTGTGTTCTCTATTGCTCTTTACCGATTAGACTGTAAGATAACAAAAACTAGAACAATCTATTAAGGTATTTAGACAGAAGTGTATGCTTATGGCTATTATTATTATTAATGATTATTATTGATTAATAAACAGGATGTAAGTAGGATTAAGAGAACGAAAAAAACCTTAGACAATTCTCCACTTATGATAATAAAAATGTTTTAAAAAAACACAAGCGAAATAGGATACATTTTTGAAGGTATACTGTTACTAACACTTTTGTTATCAGCATGAATATTGTACCATCAACAAAGAAATAAAAAGTTATCTACCTCATGTAGATTTGTCTAGTGAATTATATTGACCACATTAAAGTAATTATTAAAAAAAAACATCTACGTACCATAGAAACAATGATTTCCTATCGAAACATATGAATATTCATCTACCAATATATATATATATGAGATAAACTATGGATAATGATTATCCATTAGTGAATTGTGTATACTATTCAAAAGTTAAAGTTTGTAAAGATTCTTCATCAGATTCAATCGCGGAATAGTATCATCTAATGAATTATTATAAACCAATAAATAAATCGAAATGATAATTCATTCCCATAATTGATTTCTAGTTGAACATGATTACAAGTATAGGTAAATTATGCTTAACCAACAAATGAATTGTGTGTACTTTGATAGGTAGGAAAATTTTATTATTATTATTATTATTAGTACAACATCAATATGAATGGTCATGAATAAATAAATAGATTATTATAAGAATGAGGGTTTAGGAAGATTGTAGTAATTTTAATAGTTGAATTCATGAGTCGATTTAAGCTAGACCACCATTGAAAACTTTCAAGTAATGGATGTCCATTCCCTCCTAACACGGAACTGTTCAGTAGTACACAATCATCATCCGGCATGCAAGACTCGAACCCAGGAACTTTGATCTTACGTGCAAACGCTTAACCCTTACAACATTAGGTCTGCACCTATCGGTGATGTCTAACTTCGGTCGATATTCTGCAACCCTTCATCTATTGTCTGAGGTAGATAGCTATTTCTCATCCAATATGGATCAGGCTCCACTAGTCATCGCTTTCCATCCTAGGACGAAACAGCTATCCAGTACTTCTAGGTTCTCAGTGGTGGTCTAGCTGATATCGACTCATGAATTTATATATATATATAAACTCATACCCGTTGAACAAGTTAGTGACTATTTGACTTATTAGCTTACTGGATAACGCATATGGATTGGGACCGAAAGATACTCGGTTGAAGTATCAGTGTAGACGTCATAACTGAAATGAGGACACTTTCAAATTACCCATTCCAAATTGTGTGATATTCACATTGTTAATTCTACCATTAGTCACAATCCAAATAAAATGGTTTTGGTTATTTTATTTCGGTTCAAGTGAAAATAAGAACATGAGATTTATAGCTAAATAAATATCATAAATCAATTAGTTAGCTGTTTGAAAACAAAATAATTCATTAAATCAAAAAAATAACCGGAAAACAAAGTTATTAAATTAGGTGAGTTTTTTCAGCTTACAACATAAAGACACTTGAATAAAGTGGACATATATTGAAATTCTATCAAGCGATTCCTTACTTTTAATAACTTTTTCAATATTATTGTTTGAGTTATCAAAATACTTCATTGTTTATCTAAGAATTAAATTTAAACAGTGACAAGGTAGTGTCTAAGACATTCTGGCATATAGAAGATAAACAAACAAGGCGTGAGACTGATAGGTCCTCGGTTTGAATCTCGCGGTGTGCGGGATCGTGTATGCGCTCTGCTGAGGGGTTCCTTAATAGAACGAAACTACCGTCCGGTGCTTCCAGATTTTCCATGATGGTCTAGCTTCAATTGACTCATGAGTTCATTCTGTGAAATTTCTAAAATCCCCACAAACCCTTTCTGAAAATGTAAACTAGTTGAATAAATCATCGATTTCATAGAAATTGTAGTTACTTAGCTGAAATGAATTAATATTTGGATAACAGTAATTCTATTGATATAAACATGGTTGTACTAGTTCGCTCTCTTAGTTCCAGTCTATTACAATAATTTTTTTCCTGGTTTCACTACAAAATGATATGTAATTTAGAAAGCGTAACTTATTAGGATGGAATGTTTACAGTTACTAAATTCCTCATAATAGTTACTAGACAGTCTCCAGAAACACTATTGTAGAATAATTATGCATTTTAATTATGGAAATTTTCATCTGGCTAAATAATCCCATGATTTTTAAATAAAGATTTCGTTTAGATGAGAAGTTTGATAACAGCTTGTTTCCGGACTAAGGATACAAAGTATGGTAATAACCAATAAATCGATGCTATATACTGAATGAAAAATCTAGAAACAAGAATAAAATAAAAATGTTAGTTACTTGGTGCGAACCCTGTAGAGACTAGGAATTACATAACCATTTGTATATACAAAAATTATTCTAGCTACAAGAGTTACTCGAGATAATCTTTTCAACTATTCATTAGTAAATATTAACACGCAGAATATTAATAAAATTAGGGATTTTATTCATAAAGCCCAACATTAAGATAGGTAATTGAAGATTAAAGTTCATAATTGTAAATACTCACATCTATAGGGAATTATAAATGTGTTCTATAAAAAAAATATCAATATTAAGTATAAAATCTAATTTGCAAACTCTCATCCATTTATTCCCAGCCATTTCCCAGTCAGTGTGGTACAACGCACAGAAATAAAGTCGAGTTTAGCCTATGAAAATATTAAATTTTTTATTATGTAATTGATTACATCGAATGTATAAATATACATTAATAGGTGATTTGGTTGGTCATAAAGCATGAGTAAAATAAATCTATCGATTTCTAGACAATGAAATAAATTATTGATATTGGCAAACAAATAACAATAATTGAGATCATGAGTCAATTGAAACTAGACCACCATGGAAAACCTGGAAACACTGGACGGCCGTTTCGTCCTAGTATGGGACTACTCATCAGTGCGCATCCACGACCCCGCCTCGCGGGATTCAAACCGAGGACCTATCATGACTCATGATCTCAATTGTTGAAATTACTACAATCTCTACAAAACCCCTTCTGAAAATAACAATAAGTTTGAAATTTACCTGTTTTCTATGATGTAATATTTTTAAAAAAACAAAATTACATGATTCGGACACTCAATAGGTAGTCTGACATAAACGAAGTCTCGAGTTTGATTAAAAACCATAAATCTTAGTTTATGACAACGAAATATGTTCTTTATTTAAGTATATTTTTTCAATATGAAGTATTCTGAATACCGTTTGAGAAATTTCATTCAAGTTATTAACATTGAATTTCATGATTAATTTCAAATTAATGACAATCAAAAGAGAGGTGTAGTTATAGACCTATAGTTGACGTTTCAATAGGACCTTTCATATTACTAAAAAAGAGATCGTTTTAGATCCAGAGTTAACGACTACCAAACATCTCAAGATTTCAATTGGGTCATGTATCCATCATAAAGCTTAAGACAATAAAAATCAAACTCATTGTCATACATGAATAATTTATTGAAATCTCCGAAAAAACATAGTAGAACTTACCCATCTTTATTTGATATTTGCCTCAAATCAAAATCATTCAATCTCATAAAATCCACTTATGAAAGTATTTTTATTTTCGAAATTTGATAGCACTAGTAATCAGTAATGATTCTTTTTATATTTTACACTGCTAAGAGTGAAAGTGCTCCACTCATTTAACGAAACGTTTTATTAAAATTGTGATGAATTATTAAAATATTGTATAAATCAAGTAGACATATGGTTAGATAACATGCGATATTCTGTCGTCGTCGAAGTAAGAATGGGTTAACTAAAAACCTGTACCACCATGGAAAACGTTGATGCAGTGGACGGCCATTTCGTCCTAGTATGGGACTCCTCTACGATCCCGCTCTAGGGATTAGAAACGCAGAACCTGTCGTTCTCGCGCGTGAACGCTTAATCTCTAGACCACTGAGTCGGTATCCAACGATGTTAATGTCTAACTTCAGTCAACATACTATTTTAGTAGGTTGAGTTCATTTTTTTTCTTTTAATCTTTGTAAAATATACCTGACAATTATTTTCCTATATGATCCTTGCCAATATGTAGTTTTTTAAAAGTAACTTGACAGAACTTTTCACTTTCCCCTGAAATGAAAAAAAGTACTTTAAGAGGCCTAAATTCCTCAACATACCGCACTAACACCGTCAATAACCAACTTAATGGATGAACTGTTTTTTTCGACTGATTTTTTTCTATTCTACGTTTATACTAACAATTGCTACACCACCATGTAGGCGGTAGAAATGTATATGCAGCACATTCTCAAGTCAACTTTTATCTTCTAAATAGTTTTTAACATAATAATTATGAAATCGTGCGTTTATGTATTAGCTACATTTATGTTATGATTACCATTGAATCAAATATATTTTTCACTACAAACTTCTTGTACTTCCCCTTATGTCGATATACTTTTGTTTTGTTTTATTTAAAACTAATAATAATTAATGCCTTATTAGTTTCTTTTTTTAATGAAGAATAATTCTATGCATAGAAAGTTTCATTGAATTTAAACATTTGCCTTTCTCACAACATTAAATATCATGTTGTTATATTACAGATTAATCATAGATATGACTATCGTGTGACTCTTAATAACTTTTAATTTGAAATAAATAATTATACTTACTTATGTTGCCTATTTCAAGCATATGAAACATATGGGCCAAGAAAAATCTAAATTGTTATCATATGTTATTTAAAACTGGTTAAAAATTTCACTTATCCTAAATACTTCCAATTAGTAAGATATTGTAAATGATAGTCTTTTTTAGGTATCAGAATGGGTTTTGTAGAGATTTTAGAAATTTCACTGATTGAAATCATGAGTCGATTGAAGTTAGACCACAATGGAAAACTTGGAAGCACTGGACGGTGGTTTCGTCATAGTATGGTGTTCCTCAACAATGCGCATCCACGATACCACCCCCCACGGGATTCGAACCCAGGACCATTCAGCCTTGCGCCAAGCGCTTAATAAACTAGACCAGTGACTCGGTATCTAACGGCCGTCCACTGCTTCCAGGTTTTCCATGATGGTCTAGCTTGAACTGACTCATGACCTTAACCACTGAAATTACTATAATATCCACAAAACCCATCTGATATTAAATTACATAGTTGATTAAAAGACTATTATTTATACGATGAAGATTTTGTATTAATTAGATCAAGAATTTCGTTAAAGAAACAAAACGTTACTGGGTAAAAATGGTCAGTTTTTTGTTGTTGTTATTCTCATAGAGAGAATGTGTATATAATTTCTGCATCATTTCACAAATTAACAGACACTTCAATTGAATTATGGAGTTCTTATTTTTTCCAATATGGGGCATCATGTAATTTACATTTTTTTGGACTAATTATATATTCAGTATCATTATCCAGGCTACATAAATTATAAAAATTATAAATGTTAAAATATACACTGTGAAATATACGACTATTAATCAAGGAATAAATCAAGTTGTTAGATAAATGTTGATGTAGAAATTATAAAAAAAAACTGAAATTTGTAAAATAAACTTTTATCTCCTAGTAGATGCAGTGGTATTGTGGTGTTTGCTACTTATATTGACATAAGTAGTATATGATGTTAGTTGTGAACAGAAGGTCTGGCAGCAGAGAAACAAGAGGATCGGACAATAAAGAATGGAAACAGAATGTAATTTGTATGAAAATGCAAGAACAATGAAGTCTGAGTCATTTTGCAAATTAAGCATTTACTTTATGATTGTTAGATTTTATTAACAAGTCCTTTAATTTTGTGTTAAATACATTCGATTGTCCCCACTGGTGTTCTTGTTCACTACAGTATTATTTTTCTATTTTTATAAAAACGTTCGTAAAATGTGATCATTAATAAAAAAGGATGAATAAAGTCATACTTGAATAGTTGATTTTATTCATTTGAACACAAACATTAGTACAAAGGGGCACCAAATACATATGCGCCACAAAAGTCACTTGATTTGTGAGTGGGCAGTAATATTTTTCGGGTGCCCAAACCAAAGCAGATGGATTTCTCGGGTGGGCACACTTGGAGCCTTCGTCCAAAAGGTCTGGTCCACAAGGTAGTAGAGCAACATTAGGCGATATAGTCCTATGGTATCCTATGACCAACCATTGGTTCATACGTCATGCGTTCTCTCAGGATCCTGGAGCTCATGTACATCATTGGTTTGAAATCATGGGTTCCCAGCTCTCCTAGGTCGACCCACTGTGTCCACTAACGCGGTTAAAGCATCGGACATTCACTCTTCGTCCTTTCAATTTCGTAAACAACACCCCCGCCACGAGAATGCAGTGAGTAGGACTTCCCTGGAAGTGGTTGTATACGCGTGGCCATGAGAGAGCATTTCGAGAGAGAGAGCAGACTCCCTACATCCCCGGCCATACCAGGGCATGTGGGGGCTTTTAAAGCGGGCGACATCCGGTCACCCATGCAAGTACTGATCGGGCCCAACATTGCTCAACTGCGGTGCTCGGACGAGAATCGGTGCTTTCAACGTAGTATGGTCGCGAAACGTTAGCATACGATTAATAAATAAATATTTGTAGAGAATAAGAGAACTGAGATATATCTATATCTACAATCTACGTAGGCAGAATAATAGAAATTCAGCAGGACATAAAATATATATGAAACAAATAAAACATGGTTTGAAGGGAAAAAGTGACATAGTGAAGTGAAAAGCATGAAATAACTTTAAGACTTAATGTTTAAAAAAGGGAATAAATAAAGTCGAACAACTGCAATTGTTTTTGAGCCATATCAACATACGTCACCGAAAATGAGTCCATGAATAAGTTGAACATTGGGTAGATTATTAATAATAGAAATCATTTCATGTGCTCACTATTGACCAACTTCGAAAGGGAATTCCTTAAATTCTTGTGATAAGCCGTGACCAGTGGAGCTAAACCCAGTCGAGTGTGGGGCAGTTACCGAAGATATTGGAAGATGGTAGCGCAGCGTCATGATTTGAATGGAGCTAGACATTAACATAATTGGATGCCATTCCAGTGGTCTAGAGGTTAAGCATTCGCGCGCAAGACTGACGTTCTTAGGTTCGATTGCCGGATGCGCGGTCGTGGGTGACCATTGCTAAGGAGTCCCATACTAGAACGAGACGGACATCCAGCGCCTGTAGCTTTACAATGACGACCTCACTTCGAATGGTTCATGATTCCGATGAAACTGAACCATCTCTACAACCTCATACAACTATTACTATATCGGTAAATTCCCAATGAGTAGAAAACCAAGTTTCTGACGTTTCCTGACTAAACGCAAGCAACTTCTTTGAGGAACAAAAATGTTAGATAACATTATCAGAAATCTAAATAGTACAAAGGACACAGAGCTAAATATTTACATTACAATCAAAAGTAAAATAAGTTTCATCGTATTAATATTGTGTCATTTAGGTCAAGGTTATTCTTTGTGTTATTGTGTGTTAGGTGTGGAAAATGTGATATTTATAATTTAAAAGAATAAGTTTAGGAATATTTATATGTTTGTTACTGGTGAAATTTGTGTACAGGATTAATCGTACGGATACTTGGAAAAGTGATCCATGTTGGATGCATAGTTAGACCTTCCTTTCTGTTAAGTGTTAAATGTCAAAAAATATGAAAGGCTTAAGGCACTCGTCTTTCTTTATAATTAAAGAATTCTTTTTGAACCATTTTGATACTATTAATACCTATTTGATGGTTGTTACCGATAAGATGTAATGCTAGCATTAATTTGGTTTGTAGGTTTTCTAATTCTATAGGATTATTCATAGGTCTTTTTTGTAGCTTAGATGACCATTTCGGTTTAGTATGTTTTCAATATTATTTATGGGAAAGATATCAAATCATAAGATGTTGATTATATTTTTATGTTCTTTTCGCTTCCATTCATCTGAATAAGTTTAGACCCGAAGAGATTTTTGAACTGAGTGGATGTGATAAATCTAAATCAATCAATCAATCACTTTGAGTGTGTAGACTACCGATTATTATAATTGAATGACGTTTTGAAGACACTCATAATTAGATACTGTTAATCTATATGTCTCTCTAATCTTCAGAAAGCCATGCTTCGAAGTCTTAAATTATTGCACAGCAGACTGTTAATTAGTATACTTGTAAGTTTATAGCAAGTAAACATCCAGCTTATAGTGTAAGCTGCATGATTTGGTATGGGACTATAAAACTGCAATAAAGAAAGCTAGATAACACAACATAAACTGGAAACAAATGATCGCCACAAATATCCAGTGTTTCATGATCGCACAAAATGATAAGCATGTATTGTTTAATGAATTAAAGTAAACATACTTACGAAGATCCCCCCGAACTCATTTCAATACTTTATAGACAATAAATAAATTAGTATAGGGGTTGTGGAGATTATTAAGTTTTTGATTGAGATCTTGAACCAATTGATGTTAGACCATCACAATTGAAAACCTGGAAGCACTGGACGGCCGTTTCGTCCTAGTATACGACTCCTCGGCAGTGCGCATCCACGATCCCGCACACCGCGAGATTCGAACCCAAGACTTATCAGTCTCGCGCCAGGCGCTTAACCAACTAGACCATTGAGCCGGCCGGCATCCAACAGTGCTAATGTCTAACTTCAACCAATCCACGAAGTTGCGCCACCGTACACCATTGTCTTCAGTGAGTAAATATCTCACAACAGATCTGGTTGAACTCCACTGGTAACGACTTCTCACTAGAACTTTAGGAGTATCTCCTGAAGTCAGTCACTAGTGAGCAGGTGATTATTATCAGAATGGGTTTTGTGGAGATTTTAGAAATTTCACTGGCTGAACTCATATTCAAATTCCAATAAGTAACAAAATCAGCATTCTTTTTCTATGACAGTAAATGATTATCAATTAACTAAACATTAATGGTTATAAAATAAGTTTCGAATTGTTTATCTATCCATAAAATAGCTAAGTAAATGGGTAATTAAAATTGGATGCCAAGTCTAGAGGTTAAGGATTTGCATGAAACCTAAAATTCTGGTTCGAGTCGCGCAAGAAAGGTTGTGGATGCACATCATTGAAGAGTCTCATACAATAACGAAAAAGCTATTCACATTTTTATTGGTAGTCTGACATTGACCGGTTAATGATCTCAATAAAATTGGATTTATTTGTGAAACAAGTCATTGATTAGAAGGACTGGAAGTCTCGTTACTTGATATTATAGTTAGTCAGTACACAAACTTGTGTAGTGCCAGTGAACTGTTATTAAGCTCTAATTAAATCATCCATCAAGTTGGACTGTTCCTAAATTTGCTGGGAGATCACTGAAACATGAACAGTTTACCGAATAACATCAAGGTTAATATCTATACCGCGCATCGCCCAAAGCAGCAGTATGTCCATGAGTCCCAGAGTGTGCGTCGAATCTGGGATGCAGGTGCACCCAGCTGACGAAACCCAAATAGGATGAGACACATGTCCTAACTTCCAAAGCCGACAACACTCCATATATTCCGTAAACACAATAGGTTACAAAATATTTAAACAAATGCTAAGCATTTATGGAGATCAATATAAAGGACATCCATATATTCCATCAAAACCAAATATTTTCATTCACTCAATAGAATTATTGGAGACGAAGTTAAATTTGTAAAAACTAATTCTGTTGTTAGTAAATTTTAATTCCGTTTGACTTGATAATTTACGTGATGAAATAATGTTAGTTAGAGCAAATTAGACTAGATCTCTTTCGCGTATTTTTCATCTTGTAATAACGCCAAACTTTTAATGTGAATCACATTATTTATTTAGCTGGTTAGATACTTATTGTTACTGTTATATCCTGTTCAAAAACAGACACTGTGTTGTTATGCTTTGTAAACATCCATACAAATACAGTAACATTTAACTTATCAAGTCAGTTCTCTTGCTCTTTGCACATTATCTGACCTGCAATCGGGTTGAAAAAAAAACGGAGTAGAAATACTAACGAACCAATGACCTATTTACTTATTTGTTTGTTTATTTATGTAGAATTTATATTCTCATCAATATGTATTAAGAATCATGTTAACATATCTGACCTTTCATTTACATATTATCTATCATAGTATTGTATCAACTTTATCAGTTTTATTGTAAACAATAACTATATGAGTTACTAGGGTAAATAGTATCGGTATAATGAATAAATAATTACTAGTCTTATATATTTATTTAGATTTTCTGAATACGAAATGTTATTGTTAAATAATTAAATAATTGAATTGTTTCAGTAATACCTTAAAGGATTACAAGTACATTTAAATATGAAGGTGAATACATTTAGATTGATTTTGAAGTGAATAGATTATTTGTAGCAATTCTGTTTGATAAATTGGATCATGATATTATCTAGATAATGATTTAACGGTATAGTGGTTATGGAGATTATTAAGTTTTTGATTGAGATCATGAATCGATTAATGTTAGACCACTATTGAAAACCTGGAAGAACAGGACGGTCGTTTCATCCTATTGCAGGACTCCTCAGCAGTATACATCCACGATCCCGCCCGCAACATTCGAATCCAGGACCTTCAGTCTCGCGCGCGAACGCTTAACCTACTGGACCACTGATTAAAGTTGATCTAAGAATTTAGATAATCATCAGATTGTAATTGGAAAAAAAGGTCACAATAATTTGATCTTTGTTTTTATTATGGACCGCGGGGTGGGTACTCTTTTTCTACCGACTGACCAACTTCAGATATCCTAGTACGACCCCAATACTGTTCTCAATCTCCAATATATCAGAACACGAACCGTAAATGAAAATTGTTTATGTGGTCAGGAGAAGAAGAGTAGCCACCCCGCGGTCCACAATAATTGATTCATATCACAGAGGCTGAGATTGGTGTTCTGAACTTAACTGTCTGGGCTAGGTGGAAAGCAGGGCCAATCAAGACTCTAGACTGCTCGCACGTGTATTGCGCGTCTTTGATCCGATCGATAAGTCACTGCTCTCTAATCGGCGGTCACAAGTTATAACAGTTTTTTTAAAAAGACACTAAAGGAATTGAATATTAATTGAATTTAAAATTGGACTAACTGGATGCATACCTTATTTAAATGTTGTATAAATAAAATAATAATCGTATTCACTTTATACGGCGTCAATTCTCATATGTAAATAAGATTGTGCATCACATTGGAAATATCAAACAAGAAGATCGTAACTACTCCAAGCTTCATTGTTCTTAATTAATTCTCCATAAAATACTAGTTTATGAAGAATGTTACTTTCAGATCTACATAAAACCATTTTAAGTACAAAATGCAGGTGCATCCATCTGATGATCCCCAGGTGGGACGAAACGCGTGTTCTGGACTCCACTGTTAGCCACTATCCATCTTTGCTTATATTATTATTATTATTATTATTATTATTATTATTATTATTATTATTATTATTAGCTTTATTCAATATAGAATACAGGATGCAATATGGAATTCTCAGCACAAAGTATTTCAACAAGTTTTCGTTTCTTACTTCTTGGTCGATCCTGACGATAAATAATGAGTGGCCGCAAGTTAGATATTAGCAGTTCAGTAAATCAACATCTAAATAATGTATATTCTTTTTGCTACATACTCCCAGCAACTACGATACCTCTGATTAAGCTTTTTGTAGATTTTACGACGAAAAGTTGTACACTTTTCAGAAAGGCACCTGAATAGGTTATGCGATTAGTAACCATAATGATGTATTAAGACAAACCAAATTAGATAAATTGTTAATATATCTAGATGGCAGGAACAGGTAGCCGAGATGTTTGAGCAGGCCATCATACTTAGTGATACAACATTTTTAATGAACTACATTAAATTTTGATAAGTAATTGTTAATATCTTTATTATTGATAGTTTCATTCTATATTATATTTTGGTACAATATAGAATTCTCAGCACGAAGTATTTCAACAATTTTCTCTTAGGAAAACAACAAAAAAGAAAAAAAAATGGTGAAAAAAGATCCAAATCTGTACAACATTTCAAATTAGAGGCATGTTTAAGAATACAGGTTACTGACTAGGTTAACTCTAACAACCTGTTCGTCACAGAGTATATTTGTTAGGTAAGGTATTATTGAAGTTTTATACTTTTGCTTGCGTGCATGAATTTTAATGTACTTACAATTCGTTCTACCAGAAGATATACAAGGATATGAGTGAAGCGAATGGTTAGTATTTGATCAGATATTTATTTATTTATTTCAACACATAGATAATGGTACAAAGAGGCATCAAATACATATGCGCCACACAAATCTCATTCGATATGTGTGAGGGCTGTGATACTGCCCGGGTGCCCAAACCGAAGCAGGTGGTTTTCTTAGGGGGCCACACCCCGAGCCTTCGACCTGAAGGTCTGATCCACAAGGCAGTGGAGCATCGTAAGGAGATGCAGTCCCATGGAAGCCGGTGACCAACAATTGGTTCATTCGCCATTTGTTCCCGCAGGATACTGGAGCCCATGTGCACCATTGGTTTGGAATCCGGTTAAAGCGCCGGACATTCGCTTTTCGTCCTCTCATTTTCGTAAATAACACTCCTGTCACGAGAAGGCAGTGAGTAGGACTTCCCTGGCAGAGGCTATATACGCGTGGCCGTGTGAGAGTATTTCGAGAGGGAGAGCGGACTCTCCCCACTCTCGGCCGTACCTACCAAGAGTTTGCAAAACTTCAAATGTCTATCCATAACCATATTACTTATCAAGTCTCTCATATACTGAGCAAGACAATAATCTATCAATAACAATGAATAAACTAACTGGAATTTAACAACTACATACATTAAATTATGACTCAATAATCTACATTTATCTTAAAACCTTTATCATCTAAAGATTTTATGGTTTATTCAATGTAAGATAGGAATATTATGTATTTGGGTTCAAAATTAAAATTAAACAACTATTCATTGTTCCATGATTTTAAATAGTTAGAGACAAGAGATAAACAAGGAATGAAAATTCAATATTTTGTTTTTCAATAAAACTATAAACAACTAAATACGAAGTAAAAAAATTTTTAAAAAAAATTGTATATTGAACTGACTAATTTAATAAATAAAAATAAAATATTTGTAATATCATAAAAAAGAGAAAAATTCGATTTTCTGACGTTTCGTCCCTGAATACAAGCCATTTCTTCAAAGAATAAATAACTAAATCATAATTAATCCAAGTTTAAATAGTACAACTGAACAGTAAAAATATTAACTAATAGTTAAAATCATGAGTTCATTGAGACTAGACCACCATGAAAAACATGGGAGAACTGAATGGCCGTTTTGTCTTAGTATGGGACTCCTCAGCAGTGTGCATCCACCATCCAGCCCTCGCAATATTCGAACCCAGAACCTACTGGTTTCGCGTGCGAGCAATTAACCACTAGACAACTGAGTCGGCCGACATCCAACGATGTTAATGTCTAATTTTAATCCACGAATCTCGCGGGGAGCGGGTATAATCAAATAAGGACTAGTTTCTGAATCTAAGATACTGAATAGCTAAGTAATTTAGGATATATAAGTTTCACACAAACGTTTCTGAATTCAGCTGACAATATATAGATTATATGTATTTCATAAAAACAATCTCTTTCTTTATCCACTCTACCCTAGACTAATCAGATTTTGTTTAAACAATCAGATAAGTACTGGTATTTCTTTCTTTTTTTTTTCTTTATAAAACAACCATCTGTTTAGTAAAAATCAAAATTTAACCATAACTCTATTCTTTTATAATTAAAAATTGTTCTTAATTAAAAAGAAATATGACCTAAATCTTTTGAAATTTCAATTTTAAACTGACCTTAACCTTTTACCTTTTTTCTCATTGTTTTCTTCAGTCTGAAATTCACACTCGAAAATATAAATCCCAATGTATTAAGTATTTAGAAACGTTTATTTAGTTAGATGTATGTATGCATGTCATTGTATGTATGTATGTATGTGTATATTATTGGATTGAAGAAGAAATAATAAAAGGTTATACACCCACTTAAACTTATGGCCCAACGAGTTCTGATCAATATTAAATGATTTCACCAACTTGGAATGAATAGACAACTAAAAATGATTCATTGTTAAGGTTACTATTTTTGAATTACTATAATTGGCTATCTGTGTGATCAGATTGTTCGAAATGTATAGCGCTAATACATCACATTTTTCAGATCAACTCGGTCTTCTTATTGCTCTATCGAGACAATAAGTAATGCCAAAACACGTGATTAACCAGAATCTATAATTATTTATTATTCATTACCACTGTTTCTCTTAATTTAATAACTATTAGTAATGCAACAGTCATTATTGAGAATGCTACTAGAAACAACTTACATAATAAACTCTAATATGAGTGTACACATTTGAGTAATCTATATACACTAGAGCTATTATCAACATGAACAATCACTATTATTATTGATATTATGATTATTATTAGCTTAATTCAATATTATATTTCTCATACAATATAGAATTCACAACATAAAGTACTTCAACAAGTTTCCTTTTCTTATTTATTTATTGATCCTTGCAATAAATTGTTGAAATATCCAGATGACAGGGACAGGTAACTTAGATATTCAAATAGACCGCCTTTATGAGACATTATTGGTTTATCTATTTCAATTTGTATATCGCAAAAAATTCTCTCTCTCTCGAGAGAGAAAGTTTGAGAACTCTGATTCCAAGCCAATGGTGTACATAGGCTCCAGGATTCTGAGGGAACAATTAGCGTATGAACCAATTATTGGTCACCGGCTACCAAGAGACTGCATTTCCTGACGCTACTCAACTGCCTTGCGGATCAGACCTTTATGTCTAAGGCTCCATGTGTGACCTCCTAATAAAACCATCTGATTCGGTTTGGGCACCCGGGCAGTATTACCGCCCAGACACAAATCAAGTGACTTGTGTGGCGCATATGTATTTGGTGCCCCTTTGTACTAATGTTTATGTGTTCAAGTAAATAAAATGTTGAAAAAAAACATCACAATTGAAATCACAGCCGTCTAGTCCTTCTAGATTTTTTAATAATGATTCAGCTTATATCAACTTGTGATTTCAGCTATGAAAAAGAGCATATATTAAACAAAAGGTAGTTAGTAATTCTTTCCACGTCTAAAAAACAATATATAATAACTAAGATTTATTGAATCCTTAACCATACAAAAATTCAAACCCCCTTTGTGTATTCAATAACAGTTTGTTCTCATATTAAACCTACCTTAGTAATATTATCTTATCATCCAGAGTGATGTGGTTTCAAATTGCTTTTACATTATGTTTTTTATTATCTTTGTCTCCTCTTACCTTCCATTTCTAGCCTAGTTATATATAAATATTCTTAACAAGTATATGTGTGATCAGATTGTTCCAAATGTATTGTGCTAATATATCACATAATTCTGATAATCATCATCTTCTTATTACATTATCGAAATTTATCAAAAGGACTAATTGCTTTAAAATTCATTATTTAACCTTATTTTTCTAGGATTATCCAAGAACTATGTTTATCGTATGTATATTTGTATCAATTTTCATGTATATTGACATCAAGAAACCCCCCCCAAAAAAACAGTTTAATATAAAGTACATTGGAAATTAGTTTCTAGGATATGAAATGTATATTCATCTTTTTGTTTTAATAAACTGATAAAACATGTAAGATCTGTAAATCTGTTAGTATGAGACATTAACTTCTAATTTCTAAATTCATTAGTTTCTCGTTAATGAAGCAAACTACAGCATTATTAGAACACTAGACTATTCTCATAATGAAAATCAAATAAAGAGACATTTTTCAATAGTTTAATATGATCTTAGTTCAAATATAAAATTCATTTTTTACTGAAAAGATACTACAGATATTTAATTGGTAAACAACTCCATGATCATTCTACTTCCATTAAGTAACTCAGTAATTATTTCAATGATTTAATCAATCAGCCAATCACTTCAATTTAGTATTATGAATAAGTTATTGTTGAGCTTTTACTGTTCCTGAAATATCTAATTCCAAATGGATCATACAAATGATTATCATTGAAATATACATACCGTCAATCCTCGTATATTATTATCGACTTATATCATGTTAGTGAAGAACGAAAATAATTAGGTCAAATACGAGAATAGATTTTGAATACTTATATTTCATACAATCGTAGATCAGAACAAACGATCAGAGAATCGTAGCAAGGGAAGCGAAGAGGAGAGAGAGAGAAGCGAAACTAAATGCCGTACGGTAGAGAAGACATGTAAGCTAACTCACTTTAATTAAGCGATGCTCAATATTTATGATCAAATCTAACCAAGGCTAGGCGAGGTAAAGCGAGTAATTAACGAGGTCAAAATATGAATGAGTTAGTTTGTCCAGAAACTAGAATAAGTTATATGGGATCGATATGAGGCCAGCTACTACAAACCCTTCTGATATTCAGATTTTACCACCAAAATTATTTCGAACAAGTGATATGAAACCTTGTAATTTGGATTTAAATCTTAGAAAAAGAAAACATTTCAACGGATTATCGATTATCATGTTAGTTACATTTTCTTAAACCTAAAATGAAATTAACTAATTTATGATCAGAATGGGTTTTGTGGAGAGTTTAAGAAATTTCACAGGTTGAAATCATGAGTCAGTTGAAGCTAGACCACCATTGAAAACCTGGAAGCACTGGTGGTGGTTAAGTGCTCGCGGGCGAAGCCAGTAGGTCCTGGGTTCGAGCCCCGCGTGGTGCGGGATCGTGGATGCGCACTTCTGAGGAGTCACATACTAGGACGAAACGGCCGTCCAGTGCTTCCACCTTATCCATGGTGGTCTAGCTTCAATCCACTCATGATTTCAACCTATGAAATTTGTATAAACTCTCCACAAAACCCATTCTGATAATAATCAACTGCTCACTGAAGACAATGGTGTACGGTGGCGCAAATTCGTGGATTGGTTAGAGTTAGACATTAATTTATGATCATCTTAAAACAAAATCCGTATATATAGTTTGTAAAACAAACAGATAATTAGAAATAAAAGAATCAGTTTAAGATTTTCTGCAATAAACTATTGATGATTGTAATAAATAGAAGATAAGAGAATCATTTATTTAATTAAAAATCTATGAATAATTTATTTTCCGTTAAGATTACAACAAACGACTTGATGTTTAGTTGGTTTTTTCATTTATTGAATAAGATTTAAAAAGATCAAGTTTACTTGTTACATTTTTTAAATGGTTGATTCATATTCAAAATTCGACATTATTTTCTAAACAAATTTATATGAGAAGGGATTTTTATGGATATAATAGTAATTTTTTAACAGTTTATATCATGAGTTAATTGAAGTTAGATCATTATGGAAAACTTGAAAGCAGTGGACGGTTGTTTCGTCTTATTATGGGACTCCTCATCAGTGCGCATCCACAATTCTGCCTGCCTCATGAGACAATATTGAAAAATAAAGTTTTAAAATGTTGTTTAATTTAATTATAAACTTGATTATGAATAATTGTTCTTGAATTTTAATACTTCATTGTTGAAACGATAGAATTCATTATCACAAATTGGCTATACATAAATATTAACCAATTTAAATGACTTGCTATTTAAATTAGTCATTTTAATAAGAATTAACAAACCAAATAGTGAGCGGTATATTTTAAATAGAAACATACATTTATTCCCTCCCCCCTCTACCCCCCACATGTATGTAAGTTTACATTGAAGCATTTAATAAATTTGTGAACGCCTATGGATATTTACATATCCATAATTCATCATTATATATTTATATATATATATATATATATATATATATATATATATATATATATATGTACGTGTATTTTTCAAGAGAAACAAAATAAGGCTACATAAACTATTATTAATTTCAATTCAAATAATCTACTAGAAATTTCTATTCTCTTCTTCATGTTTTTTTTCCTTCCTATGAATACACTACTCATTTATTTCAATAGTCAAAACAGAAGGATAAACTAATATTTAATGATTAATGTGTATAGTTGAGGTTTTTTTAGCTTAGAATTACAGTTGTTTTCTTTGTAAAATTTAACCACTAATAATATAAATTATTAACCTGAATATTTTCAACAATAAATAGGAATGGTGTATGTATTTGTGTATGTATGTATGTGTGTGCGTATGTATGACTTGGTTAACTTTTCCATTCAGTCATTTTAATCATTCATTTAAAAATGGGTATTGATATGGTAACTACTATATATACATTATGAGAAGATAATTTATAAAGACCAGTAAGAGAATATCAATGTAACTAACTAAAAAGATCATAATAATGTTTTTCCAATTGAATAAACAATATCATTAAAATGGTATGGGTAGTAAACAATTGTATTTTAACCATTTTTTTTTAAATATTGAATAGTTTATGAAAATAATGATAAATGATGTAAAGTAATAATATTCACAATTTTCTTTATCAAAAAAATTAACTTGTTTTTACAGGCGACTTTTTAAGATAAATTTCTATGCTTTAGAAAGTGATCATGACTAGTGAAGTTCAAATAACAGTATAAAGTTATGGAGATTTTGAGTTCCACTAATATTACAAATCGGTCAATGTGAAACCACGACTGAATTCCTGGAAGTAGTGGATGACCATTTCGTCCATTGGATGCTACCTCAGTAGTCTAAAGGTTAAGTGTTAGCACGTGAGGTCGATAGGTCCTAGGTCCGAATCTCACGAGGCGGCATCGTGGATGCGTACTGCTGAGGAGTCCCATGATAAAACGAAACGGCCGTTCAGTGCTTTCAGGTTTTTCATCGTAGTCTAGTTTCAACTGACTCATGATCTCAGCTATTAAAAGTTTTATTGTTTAATGACACTTTACATTTGTCAGTTGATTTAATATGATCACTTCGATTCATTACATAGTATCGATTTCGCTTTATTATATTTGCTTTTCATTAGTACATATCAACATGAAGCTTAGTTTGATATAGATCAAGAGGGATTCGGAGTGAAACTATAATATATGGACGACCTTTGAGCAACGCAAAGTGACCTTGACAATGTCCACCTACTTACTAGGGTTAGATGAGGGTTATAGATTAGTGTGAGGAATTAGGATTAGGATTTATAGATGAACGTTGAAACTAAGAATTAGATTTGATATTTTCATCATGAACTAACATCAGCTATAATGCCAAAAATGATATTTAACTAAATGAGTGAATGAATTTCGCGCCAAAATTCAAGACCTGCTTTCGCCAGATTTTGAAACTGAAATTCATGTGTATAGTTTAATCTTGTCAATTTTATTAAAAAAATTTATTTGACACTTAGCACTATGTAGAAAAAAGTTCTTTGTTTATTTTAAAAGTGAAATAAGTAAACAATAAATATTTTCTAAGAAATGATATTTGAAGATATGTGAATCATCATAAACAATGCTGTATATTGGATAAAAGTGAAAAAAGGATTTATCATAAGTTTATTGTCTAGTTCAAAGTTTAGTGTAAGTATTACTCTGATGGATGAATTACTTAGTTTAAAATATAATACATATTTATACTACTTAATATCAACAAATTTTTCAAGTCTTGTGAGTGTTATTCGCAACTGAGTATCAACAACAAATGAGATGCTTTAGGCATTGTAACAAAAACTTTGTGAAAATTCAGCATATCTTAAAGTAACCAGCAACACAAATTTGTTAATAAAAACAGGCATAGACGTAGTTCGTATAGTCATCTTAATATAAAATGAAATACTACACTAAGACTGATGGAGTAATTTACAAAAATAACCTGCTATTACATTAAACTAATTCCTATCTCCAGTGATTTGCTTCGATATAAATTTTTGAGGTTCTAGTGTGATGTAACCAGTGCTATCCAGACATGTTTGGAGCAACTTAGTAGATACTAATGTCATTGGATGGTGGTTTATCACTGATTGATTTATTATCTCAATCGAATAATAATAATCTAGGCGTAGAAACAGTATTGTTAACGAAATGATGGAGAAGAGTTGTAGCTCAGGTGGATGATTTTGATAGATTTTTGTTAACCGCCGACGATTAAAAAGTGTATTACGTGAATTAACAGTTAACTATGAGTTATTCTGGAATGTTTAATATTTGACTCATAAAATTAATGATGATATAAATGTCATATTTTCTAATAAATTACACATTTATGAATATCATGCTTTGCTTAAAATTATAAAAGATTTTTCTTTTCATGGATACTAAACAAAGAAAAGAACTCAGGTAAATATGTTACATCATGATTTTGATAGTTTAAATAGTTTTATTGACAACATTTTTCAAACCATTGTTTACATCATTTTAATTATAAATATATTATTATAATAATTATCTATCTTATGATGGAGTTTTGTTCTCTGAGCTGGATGGTTTGTTCGTAGAGCTTCCATCATTCTTCTGAATGACATCATCAACTCTACGACCAAATCATCCAGCTCAAGGAATGAAACTCCATCAAAATCATCCACCTGAGCTACAAATATTCTTCATGTCATAACTACATATCGTTTAAGATGAAGATATTAAAGGTATGAAAAGATGTTACTTTGTACAACCACACAGAGGAGTATACGATGAAGCGGTATTAAATGGAAATACTGAACATACGACTGAATCTTATTAGAAAATTTAAACATGTAGTGTGAAAAGGATCGTTTAGACATTAACATGTCATTAGTAAATGAATATCATCTATGATAATAATTTATAAAATGTTTGATTTTAATTTTTTGATACTAAATACTTACTAGGGTTTTGTCGAATAATACTCAATGGTATATAGATTATCAATATAAGTGAATGTTTTTTTAATAACCATAATCTAAAACTTTGAACTTATATTCTGTGTTACATTTGAGGATTGTTAAAAGTTTATGTGAACGACTTCCGAAATTCGAGCAAACGATTAGACGGAATTTGAATGTCAAATATATACATGGTATTAAAATGCAAAAAATTATGTCTGAAATGATCTCGGCAATCTAATTTTCCTGAAGAAATTCAATCTGATCTACCAAGAGAAATATCTGAATCATTTAAGTTTCATTCTCTAAGGTTATTTTAAATTCAGTAGTTCTATATTGTATCATTAGTTCCCAGTAAAAGATTATGATTTTAAAAAAATGATTATTTTCTAAAACGAAACATTTCAGTTTTGGTAAATAAAGATGGAAAGTTACATACGCAACCGGTAGTTGATATTTATCTATCACAATTTAACAATTATTATCATTAGGCTAATGCAAAACGTTTTGGTGCTTGAAATGATGAATTCATGCATGGATTAGTAAATCTTACCACTTCAATACAGATACACCTGAATAACGATGAAATTCGTCACAATCTTCACCATTAGTCGGTATCATATTAGCCTAACTATAACTAAATACTTTTTATATAAAGTAAGTGATACTTGATTTATTGAATTTAACAAGTTGAAGTTATTTCTGTAACTAAATGTTTGTGTTATCAGATTAAAAATAATAAATAAATATTGTCAATTAAAATATTCACAATCATACTACTCTAACGTTAAATTGTGCATAAACAAATGAAGGAGAATATCGAAATCTTAATGAATATGAAACACTTTAACTTGTAAATCTTAAATTAAGTGCATAGAACTTACATCAGAATGAGAAGTTTGAACGAAACAAGTCAATTAGTAACAACAACAACAACGAAACAATAAATAAAATAATCAAAAATACAACATTAAAAAAGAAAAAAAAGAAAATTACTTACCTGTATCATATAGGAATCCAATAAATAATGTAAGAAGCATAAAATATTGTTTGTAATAAATAAATTCCATGTTTGTTTGTTTTATAGTTTAAGAACTACCTCAGATTTATTCGGTCTAGATTTATTTTGTTTCTGTTTCTATTTACAAAATGAGTATTTATATCCATTCACATGAGTATGGATTAAGAATTTAACAAACTTTTTTTTTGTGTACAAATATTATATTTTATATTATTGGCATAATTGATATGGCTTAATTTTTTTTTCTTCAATAGAACATATGAATAACAGATATTAGTTTTATGTACCCACTTGAAGCTTAGATATTTTTTGTGTACTTTGATCTTTGATATAAATATTCCTTTGAAATTATGTCAATAAAAGTATACAGATGATACATATTTTGTTAGAATATATCATTCATTGAAATGTTGAATGACGTTAATTAAAATGATCATTTCTGTAACTTAATAAAACACAATGAATCATGTTTATTTCATTGACTCCATTTTGATTGGACAAAATAATATAATCTGTTTTACAATCTGATTGGTTATAAAACTATCCAATCAGAATATCGGAAAACTATGGTCAAACATTTTAATCCAATAGAAATGTTTTTGAAAGTTTTCATCCTGTAATTAAAACAATTGACACATGTTATCTTTGAAAAATTCCCATATTGTAATTTAGAACAATATATATGTAATCGAAAACAATATTGTTCGCTTATATATGTTGTTCTAAATGACATATAATCTTTATGTAAGGTACTAAAATAATGATAAATAACGTATCACGTAGATTAAAGTTAATGACTTAGTAAATGATGAAGTTTCAAAGAGTATAGACAAACGGTAGTACATGAAATGCTTGTCATTACAAATATGAAGTAGCATAATTTCAATAAACTATGTTAAATCACTTATTAGAAAATAGATTCTTAATAAAATAGAATATACAATGAGTTTAATAGGATTCATTGGCAATAGATCTATATTGTATACTAGTTTTCGTTATTTCATACAACAGACACCTCTGGTCTGATTAAAGTTTACCTGAAATAAGTATTATCCCTAATTACATTAAGTATGATAAGTTGTATGAAACCAAGTTACAGAATACTGCTAATTCTCGCTTGTGTAAGTCTTTTTTAGGAACTATATATATACAGCGTTCAAGAATAATGAACATTGTGAGTCCACAAATCTTGGAGTATCTGTTCCTTCACTCTTTTCCGATGACCATCGCAAAACTCTAATATCACAGTCTGGAAATATTTTTTTCTGATTTTGAGATGTAAATATATGTATTCAGAGAGTAATATCACGAATAAACATGAAACATGAAATCAACTATAACTTTTAAAAAAAAGTAACGTACCTATGTAAGATACTTTAGTATCCACCCCTCGAATTGAGCAATATCTATATATATTTAAAAAGGAACTTTATAAGAATAAGATGATATTCGTGTATATAAAATGTAACAGTCATAAATGACTCATAATTCAAACAGATAAGTAGCAAATGGTTTCAGTATAATTTGGTAAATTAGAATGAATAAACATCCTTGAAATATTGAAAATGTATGGTTTTATGTCAACTAATAATTTTTTTTCTGGTTAGCGTTTTTTTAGCGAGTTAGTTTTCTACAGGATGGGGACGCTAACCCCATGCCCAACCCTCCTCCTTTATCCGGGCTGGGGACCGGCAGTAGCCCCCGGAGGGACTCCAGACGGAGTTCAACTAATAATACAAGGAATAATTTGATACTTTTTATTTAATTCTTGTGAGGTATTCCTTTTTTTTTGAAATTAGAAGTGTTTAAACTAGTAATTAAAGAAAAATAGCATTCATTAGCCATATAGTCAGTTGAATGTAACTTAGAATGAATTAACTGTGAAGATATTTTAACCTTAAAAAGTAAAACATCGATTTGCAGAATAAAATTTTCTATCTATAAATGAACGATATTTCACACAAACTGTAGAATAATTATCAAGGTTAATACAATCATTTAAATACTCACTAAGATTGCAACTAAAACATTTAAGCTATAGTCTTATATTCCACGCCCATGAAAAAATTAACCTTAAATAAGCAGTCTTTTTGATAGGGTCAGAATTTAACATTACTCATTTTAATGAAATATATTTATTATCCTTCTTTTATTCAGCTCTGGTAATAGTTAGACGTAGCTAAACTCTAAAAAGTAATTATCACCGGCTGATTTTGTTTGGGCTACCATTGAAAATTAGAAAGTGCTGGACAGCTGCTACGTCCTGGTATATTATTATTTTTGACAGATAGTCAAACTCATTCTTCAAGTTTCAAATTAAATACATAACAATCGAACCCACTGGGTTAGGAATAAATGGGATACTTTTCCAACCTTAATTGATTTTAAAACCATATAATTTATCTCACCTTCTGTAAGTGGTTTCATTACTTTGACCTTTGACCAAATGATCATGGAGGTGAATTTACTGCCTAATTACATCATATATATGATGTGATTGCATTTTATTATTGGGATAAAGATGTTTATTTATTTTACGTGATTTTTTCAGATTAAACTGACTTACACTTGAATATTTTTCTCCTGCATAAATGTTTTACTTAATTTGTTTAGTAAAGTATGGCTAATTATTATTTTATTGCCATGTGAAAAAGGGTTTGATGAAAACCGTTCGTTCGACCACCTCAAGCAATAAAAGTTCACTGGATCATTTTCGTTATCTAGTGACGTACTTAAAAACTTCATATTAGTCATGTGGTTTTCTGTAGTCATAAGATAATATAAATCGGAGTGTTAAGTACTGTACTTGAGCTAGATAATGTAAGTAGGAATAAACTAACCTGTCTATCAGTATAAGTGTTAGAACCTAATCATTTACCGCGTCCATAAAAATTCAGACAAGAAATAAAACTCCCACTCTGATCAACTATTTCATCACTTATTTCCAGACGAAGCACTATTATAGACCATTTCGATAAAAAAATTTCACATTTAAATAAAGCGAAATACATCTCATATATTTTTGTACTGTTTGCCAAGGTTGTGAGAAGACTATTTTATATCCTTGATGTAGTAGTAAGAAATGGATAAGGGACATAAATAATAATAGTAACATTTCACAATACTATTCAGTTAATCTCTTAAGCAACATTTGTGTATGTCAATGAATAAACATACATTGTCAGTTTCACCAGAGAAATACTATTGTATTCTCAGACTTGTCAATTGAGTTCAATAAAAAAGAGTTTAACTATGACTAAGGAATGAATTCTTAGATTTACTTAACAAAATACCAAGTCATTACGAAAACTAGTTGGTATCTACGATTGACTCGTAACTTAGATTCCATTTTTTTTTCTTCTAAAGATTTAATAGATATTTCCATTGATTACAAATGTGTAAATAATCAAACTATAATCTGTTATTTTATACATTGTATATGATGATATAAAGTTTACACTATAATTTCACTGGGAAATTGAAAAGCTATACTAGAAGTTAAATTGATCTCATGGACAAATTTCATTAGAAATAACTGTACACTATGATGTTAAATAATTAATCAACACCTAGATATCTACTAATTTGTATGTGTATTTCTTTACAAGAATATAATTCTTAGAAGATTCAGTGATATGACATTTATTCAGTTGTAGCTTATTATAATGTAGTGAACAATAGGATAATTCTTAATCATAACACATTATGGCTAATGTTTTACGTATTACTTCAATAAAACAGATTAAATAAGCTATTTATTCCGTAGATATGATGCATTCCCATTTTATTCATCTCTTTAATATTATCTTGGTGTCACCTTTTCCTCTGATCTGTCTTGGTCTTCCCACGTTTTATCGTTATCGAAGAAGGTTTTCCGTCTGACCTACTACATAAAGAGATTGCATGCTCTTGGGATTACTCGTCATTTACTCTTACAATTTGTCAATTCTTGCATTTTACCTATTATTCTTTACTGTTCTCCATTATTCTTTCCCGGGCTTTTGAGAAAAGACTTTGCTGTATTGCGAAGAGTGCTGAAGGCAGTTAGCAAGATGTGTGGTGAATCTTTCGAGGCCATAATTAATATGGTTGTGGATAGACATTTAAAATCATGCAAACTCCTGGCAGGTGTTATTTTATCAGATACTAGCCATCCCCTTCACTCTTATCTTTCTCCTTGTATAGCTTCTGGTAGAACGAGACGTAATTACATTAAAATCCAAGCACGTAAGGAAAAGTATAAAAGTTCTATAATACCTTACCTAGCAAATATACTCTGTGACGAACAGGTTGTTAGAGTTAACCTAGTCGATAACTTACATTCTTAACATGTCTTTAATTTTAAAAAGTTTGCACAGTTTTTTTGTTTTTTTTTAAATTTTTTTTAAAAAAAACTTTTTTTAATTATTTCTTTTTGTATTTGCTGCTGCCTTTTTGTTCGTTTTTCAGTAAGTAACTTGTTGAAATACCCTGTGCTGAGAATTCTATATTGTACCAAAATATAATATTGAATAAAGCCATTAATAATAATAATAATAATAAAACGAAGTGATTCCGATAATCTGTATGATTGAACTAAAACAATGTAAACTCATTTACTACTTAAAAACGAATTATTTTATCATTTAGCTAATTTTACAATTTATGAAATAGGTCACGGTAAATTCTTCGTTTATTGCTAAATAAACTAATTATATAAGACCTTTTTTCTGTTTACTAAGAAGTTTCAGAAATAAAAAACATTGTTTGAACTTAATTCGGTATAAAAGACAGTAGTGTTTACATTCAAGCAATTATTTAGTTATCAGTTTAGGGGTCGTGGAGATTGTTAGGTTTTTGATTGAGATCATGAATCGATGGATGTTAGACCGCCATTGGAAAACTGGAAGCACTGGATGACCGTTTCTTCCTATTGTGGGACTCCTCAGCAGTGCGCATCCACGATCCCGCTTGCGGGATTCGAACCCAGGGCCTTTAGTTTAAAAAAACAACAACTGAGAATAATATCGATTTATTCAAGGTTTTCACAAACACTAATAACCGATCAATTTGTGACCATCATTACATAAGTTTAGTAAAATCATCCTATAAAACTGGGTTATGAATTTTGAATAGACAAAATATTACGTTAGATATAAAAATTATATCTTGATACAAACATTCAAACCTACTTAATGTATATTGTATATTCTGAAAAAAAAGTAACATGAATGAGATGTTATTTCGTAAATATAATTTCCTTAGTTATTTTGAGGACAGCAAGGAAAAAGAATCGAATTGAACACTATGAATTTATCGTATTTAGTTGGGTTCTCATAAACCACCTATAAAATTAAAATTATCATAAGTTTAATACACTTATAACAGTGAGATTGGTTAAAGGTGAATATTTATTGTCATGGCAAAATGGTGATTGGAGTAAATGTAATATGTTTTCAATCAATTTTGCATTTCAGAGCATATTCTGGATCATCAAAAATAGTAACTAGATAGAAAATTAATTGGTTCGAGACGTTTAATTGCCATAGTTTTGTAAGGTTAACAAGAATAGGGTTCTATTATAGACGAATCAGCTTCAAAGATAACACTTTATCCACCTAATGTTTCGTACCAAAGAGTTTTGTTAAAATAGTAGTACTGAAAGATTTTAATTTTTTTTGACCTATGAGGTTTTCTGGATATGTTTTTGGAATGGATTATAAGATTTGGCAAATATGTGTGTACGTATGTATGCAGTTAGCATTAACATGAAAGGAGTATATATCAGTTTTAGTTTCACTAAATAATATGTTTTATTGTACAAGATATGCCGTTTGGGTTCAGTACACACGCTCTTTATTGTTGATCTCAATTTTTTGTTAAATGTCTCTGTAACGTCACCTTTGAGTTGAAGTTAAATAAAAGTAGGCGTTTTGTTTGTTGTAGTTTCGATAACCTTCATTTTCCATCGTGCTTCTCGATAAATGTTTGTGGATCCATGTTACTCTTTCGACATTTTTTTCGAGAGTAATTAGTAAGTCTAGTAAATCAGTGGTACATATACTTTTTATTTTATGAAACAGCATTTTGGGGGTATCTTTCTATAAATAGCTCGAGAAAAGTCATTCAACTTCAGATAAACTCCATTTCATACGTCTTTTCAATAAAAACTGAAATGTTTAAATGAGTATGAAGAAAATAACATCTAAAGTGATAGAACCTATAAGTTGTTTAGTATTTCATACAACAACAACAATAGAAATTTGTTCTAAAACGGAATTAATTACTTACTAATCATTATACTCAAAGAATTTCAACAATTTTTAAAAATTGTTGAATTAATAAGTCAATTGAAGCTAGACCACCATGGAAAACCTGGGTTTCAATCTCGCTGGTCGGGGTCATTAATGCGTGCTGCTGAGGAGTCACATACTAGGACGAAACGGCCATCCAGTGCTTTCAGTTTCGCCAAGGTGGTCTAGCTTTCGCTGACTCGTGGATTCAACTATTGAATTACTACAACCTTCACAGAACCCCTTCTGATAATAATTATCATATGCTCACTAGCGACTGGTTTCAACATGTATTTCCTGAAATTGTAGTGAGAAGCCAGGACCAGTGGAGTTCAACCGTGTTAGTTGTGAGATAGTAACTGACTGAAAACAATAGTGGATAGTGACTCAATTTCGTGGATCGATTGAAGTTAGACATTAACACTAATGTGTACCGGCCGGCTCAGTGGTCTAGTGGTTAAGTGTTCGTGCGCGAGACCGATAGATCCTGTGTTCGAATCATGCAATCGGGATTGTGGATGCGCGCTGCTGAGGAGTCCCACAATAGAGCGAAACGGTCATCCAATGCTTCCAGGTTCGTCAAGGTGGTCTAGATTTGATTGACTCATGAATTCAACTATTCAATTACTAAACTCTCCACAAAACTCACTTCTGATAATTTTCATTTTACTTTTATAGCAATCAACACTTCTAAGTCAAATTTGTCCTTCAACTTGAAGAAATAAATTTCTTCTCTTTTTTTAAATGCCATTCATTTTCTTTTTTTTCCTTTTTCTAATTGAAATCGTTTTTTTTTAAATATTTATTTCCTTGAATTTTCGAACACGAGATTTTTCTCTTCTTCTTCTTCTTATTGTTGTTGTTGTTGCAAATAATTGAAAGTGATTAGGATGACCCTAAAAAATATAAAGAAACAAATAAGAGATAATAATAAATTCTGTTGAATTAAATGAATAATTATTCATATATAATATTAAGGTAAGATTTCTCAGTCGAAATTTTCAAAAACAAAAGACCCTGAAGAATCAATTAAAATTGACCAAAAGCATTTGATGTATACAAAGGACAAACAATTAAAATAGGCATCATTAAATAGATAATAGTTCAAATGAAATGTGTTTTTGAATTTGAATAAAAGAGAATTTTTACGTAAGATTATCTTGTAATGACCTACTCCTATCAAGAGAACGTGATTGGTGTAATGGAAACAATTATTATTATAACCAATTGTACCATGAAATGTTTTACCGTACTTGTTTGTTTAACTGTACCAAAATATTAACATTCTTCCGTTGATTGTGACTTTGCACGAATTCGGTTAAGCTCATAACCATACTTGTAACCTGGCACGAACTCAGTATTCTTTTGATACCATGAGATTGCCAACATATACATCTCGACTACAGCCATCAACTGCTTTCTGATATTTGGCCTACGAGAGATCTTATCGATTAACTGGCACGCATTCTTCCTGTAGTGGTGATCATAGTCAACCGCGACTCGACGCCACACTACAATCTTATGAAAGGTTTTTATTATATCCTGTCGAAATCAGATTTAATTTCTGCTATTAAGGTTCCAACTTGAATACGGAATAGTCACCTTTAAAGTATTTGTTATAATCTAATAAATAAATGGAAATATTTACTCAATGAGATACTCTTTACATACTATCATTTTCATATTGATGTTTTATTTACCTCATTAACCTCACTTTATAAAATAATTGTTCATAGTTATTTATAATTCTGAGTAATTTTGATCTTAAAACTTCCATTGTATATGATAACATTTTCTATATGTACATATACATCATCTTTATATACTAACTATGCTCAAAGATTTATTTCGTGTACACTTGTTTGCCCTGTCTTACTTCTCCATTCTAAACATCAATCTATACTTGGTTAATGGAAATACGTCAAACATTTGCTTTTAATCATATTATTCCTTGTTATTTCATGCTGTTGGATAAGCTTTGAGTTGTAATGATAAATTTACTAAATTCTGAGACTCTAATTCGCAATGAAATCTAATATTTGATATTTTCATATTATAATTATGATTAACAAGGAAAGTGTATATCAATAGTCAAATGTATTGCGAAACTAATTATTTTTTTCATACAAAAATTCTATTATGTATTTTATGAAAACAGCCATTCATAAAGTTATGAATCAGTTTAGAAATAACTAAAATGGATATTCAGTACAACATAAAAATAGTTAAGTGGTGGATCATTTGGTAAGGCTTTCCATTTTTATCACTTAGTTTCGAATTCAAGCCCACCTTCATTTTTATTGATTTGAACAATCAGGTAGTGTATATCAACTCTCATATAATTCATTTTGTTTGCAATTAATTTTGTCAAGTTATTTTATTCACTTATTCAACAGGCCCTGACAGGTTTACTCCTGAGATTTTTAAAAATGGTGGTTCAGTATTAGCCAGTGAGATTAACTGAGGTTTTAGGTAGAATTTGGGAACTGGACGTAATCCCATCTGACTGGTCTCAATCACTGATTGTGCCAGTTTATAAGAAAGGACAAAAGTCCTCTTGTGACAATCACAGAGGAATCAGTTTGACTAATATAGTGTCTAAAATATTAGCTTCAATAATACTTCGACGCCTAATCAAAGCTCGTGAAGAGCAGATTAGAGAAAACCAGGCCGGTTTTCGACCTGGGCGTGGTTGTATAGATTAGATATTCACACTACGTCAGGTTCTAGAACACAGACACACGTTCAGACGCCCCACAATTGCAGTATTCTCGACCTTAAGGCGGCATTCGACTCTGTTGATCGTAGGGTTCTATGGCAGTGTTTGTCCTTGAAAGGAGTACCAAAGAAGTACATTAATCTTATTCAGGCTCTCCACTCGAACACAACTGGTCGAGTGAGAGCTTATGGCGAACTGTCATCAGAATTGATTACCTCAAGTGGTGTTCGTCAGGGCTGTCCACTCTCTCCATTCTTGTTCAACTTTGTGGTCGACGTACTTTTAGAGATAACACTTTCCTCATTTAAATTTCCAGGGGTTGAACTTTTACCGGGAGGTTCACTTGTTGACTTAGAATATGCTGATGACATAGTTTTATTTGGTGAAGATGCTGACAAAATGCAGAGTCTTCTGACCACTCTAAGCAACAATGCAAGCATGTTCGGCATGCGGTTCTCTCCCTTGAAATGCAAAATGTTGCTTCAGGATTGGGTTACATCGACACCCGAACTAGTGATAGGGAGTGAAGTAGTTGAGTGTGTCGACCGCTTCACTTATCTTGGAAGTCTCATCAGCCCTTGTGGTCTGGTGTGTGACGAAATCTCAGCACGGATACAGAAGGCTCAACTAGCTTTTGCTAACTTGCGTCATTTATGGCGTAGGAGAGATATCCGTCCACCAACCAAAGGACAGGTTTACTGTGCAGCAGTTCGTTCCGTCCTACTTTATGGCAGTGAAACATGGCCGGTAAAAGTAGAGGATATTCGTAGGTTATTAGTATTTGATCATAGGTGTCTTCGAAATATTGCTAATATATCTTAGGACCACAGAGTAAGTAATGCAGTTGTTAGGAAATGGGTACTAGGTAAGGATGGCAAATCCATTGATGAAGTGGTGAAACTTCATCAGTTGAGGTGGTTAGGACACGTGTTACGAATGCCCAACGACCGACTGCCTCGACGTGTGATGTTCAGTGGTATAGGAGTAGGTCGGAAGAGGGCTAGGGGCGGCCAGACCAAAACATGGCATAAGTCCATGAAGTCACTGACAAGTGGTCTGAGCCATGTTGGTAGGTGTAGACTACCGGGTTGGAGACCGTGAGATGATAGCAACCGATGGTTAGAGACCCTGAATGACATGGCTCAAAATCGTTTGCAATTGCGCAGGTGCATCCACTCTTTGTGTTCTCCCAAATTTATTTCACTGTATTATACTCTTTAAGTAACATCTCCAAACACTAATCTTTCCGATTACTGCTTATACTTTTATTACCTCTACCACTATGGGATTTGAATCGACCACGGCATCTCTGTGCTAATGTGGTGTTTGTCAACTCGAACTGATGTACGTACGTACGAAGTTCTAAGTTGTTACTGACTGACTGAATGACTGACTGACTGACTGACTTATTTAACAGACAATATTATCCAAACAGTAACAATTTGTCTATTACTTTATAATTGTGTATGCTTGAATCATATTGATTACCTTACCTTACTGTACCTTAATTCAATTTAACTATAAATTCATCTCTGTATTCGTTCTCACACATACACTGGCTTTTCTATTTCAATTCGTTTAATACACTTATATCTGTGCTATCCAATAATAAACTATAATCACCGCTCACTTGGTATTGTTTGGCTTGTATCTTCCCATTGAGGTTTAAGATGGCAATCGATCAGTCTGTTATTGGCATATGTGTATACTGGTGCGTATGCTTCGATATTACCTTAATTCACAAGCTAGTTGTAAGCAATGATGGATAGTGGCCAGCAGTGTAATTCAGAACACACGTTTCGTCCTATTCACGACTCGTCAGCTGGACGTACCTGCATCTCAGAGTTAATGTTCACTCTGGGACTCGAACCCAGTACCATTCGCTTCAAACGCCATCGCGTTATTCACTCAGCAATAACAGACTGATCAATCGCAGTCTTAAACCTCAATGGGAAGATACAAGCCAAACAATACCAAGTGAATTCAAATTCACTCCATTGCAAAAGCAAGTAGTTGAGTGGATAACGCGATGGCGTTTGAAGCGAACGGTACTGGGTTCGAGTCCCAGAGTAAAAATTAACTCTGAGATGCAAGTACATCCAGCTGACGTATCCCAAATAGGACGAAACGCGCGTCGTGGATTCCAGTGCTAGTCACTATCTATATTCACCGCTTATTATTACCTTTTGAATTCTTACACAATTGATATTTAGTTCATAACGCTTATCAAGATAATCGAATAACAAATCATTAGCTCTCACAATTGTAATGTAGTTTGAATTCATGTACATAAAGTGAATCTTAGCAACAAGATACTACTAACATTGTAAAAAAAATATATTTAACAATCACAAATCAAATACAAACTAAACATTTAATCTCAATATAAATAAATAATATATTTGTAATATCCCAACGAGTAGAAAATTAGATTTTCTGACGTTTCGTAACTTAGTGTAAGTCACTTCTTCAGAGAATAAATAACTACTTTTTTTTAATCTCAATAGTTATTTAATGGTAAATTAATATTATATGATGGAAATGAATCAAATATTATAAAAAAAAATAGAGGAAAATTTTTCTCTTGATTAATAATAATTATGATTAAACTATTCAATTTGTCGTTGTTGTTGTTGTCGTTTGGTTGTTTGTTTGTTTGGAATCATTTAGAAAGTTGAAACTTGTAATTCATTTGACAATTTAATCTGTCCAATTTATTTTGTTTTATCGGTGAAAAATAAATAAAAAAGAGATAAAAAGTAACACACACCGAGAGAGTGAGAGAGAGAGGGAGATTAAGAAGAATCAATAATAATGAAACAATTCTTAAGTAGATTACATTTTTCTTTTTTTTTTAGTTTTTTTTTGGTAACAGGATATTACCATTTCGATTTATTCATTGCCAACTTATTAAAACTATAAAAGAAAGATTATAATGATTAATTTTACATGGTTTTTAAATAAAATAATTTTTATCTCTTTGAGAAACCATAACAACTTTATCTGATTTTAAAAAAAAATAGTTTACTACTTTTAGAAATTTAGTTTATATTTCTAATAATGTAGTATTTATGAATATTTCTTTTTTAAAAGACACAGTAGACACTGTTCATCTTTGCTTAAAAATGCTTGTGACTTAAGACAATATCTAGGCGATTCGCATAGGATGTACATATACCAACAAGAGATTGATCAATTGCAGTTCTAAACAATCATGGGAAGATACAAGTAAAACAACAAGTATAAATAGTAGTAGATATTAGGCAATCATACTAATCTTAGATTAATAAATTTCTAACTTATAATAATAACAATGCTTAATGCTTAGAAAAAAATCTTTAAATGAATGAATAGATTGAAATGAGACAATATGTTTGTTCATTTTAGATCTTTTTTTTGATTCTCATTAAAAAAAGCACAATGAAACTGTGCTAAATGTTGGGAATAATGAAATATAGATATAGTATTAGTTGTCTTAGCGGTTGAACCAAGTTTCCTTTACAAATTAATCCTACTTAATAACGTAAACACAAGTATAACTTGATGCATAAGGTTCAATCGATTCTAGAAGTTTATTGTAATAACTGAAAATGTAGGGTCTCGTACTATATCAAGCCCAAATTGGTTATTTTAGATCCTGAATGGATCGATCTATTCACTTATATCAAGTTGAATTGTGATCTTGTCAATTATTCGCTTATTAACCCTAACTGTTTTTATCTAATCGTATGCGTGTTAATTACTTATCGTATTCATTACGTGATCAACTTATTTTTGGTCTGACTGTAAATATTGAGTCATGCTTGGCTAAATCGAGTTGACTCATATGCCTTCTTCGATTGATTTTGCTTCGCTCTCTCCTCATAGCCTCTTCCTCTCTGTTTTCCTGATTGTCTGTTCAAATAAACGATTGTATGTAATATACTTATTTGAAATTCATTCTCGCATTTGGCTTATTTAATTCTGTTATTCACTAACGCGATTTAAGTCTATGATTATAATACGACGGTAGCTGGAATGTATATTTCGATAACAATCACTCATATGATCCAATGGGATTCAGATATAGTGCTCACCAGAAACAAATGATCAAACTATGATATTTTTAATTAGACAGGTAAGTAATTTGGCTACAAACCTCGAAAGTAGAAACTAATTTTATTTAAAATTTTACTAAGACATCGTTCAAAAGTTAGAACATATTTCTAAGAAATTTGACTGAATGTACCCATACATTTTTTTAATTCTTCAGCATGATCTTATTGAAAATTCCTTAAACATCTCTAAGATGAGTTACTAAAGAAGTTTTGTAAAGAATACAAATATTATGGAGAGTTGTCATCTCCGCGTAAAGATTTTGTAAATATGATGAAAGTGTGATAATCGGTCTATGGTTTCTATTGTATCTCGTTGTTAGGATCTTGATTGTTTTTTTCATTTATGTACACATTAAATATAGTTATTTTGATACTACAGTACCTCTTCATATTTTGACTACTTTCATTTTAAAGTTTTTGTATTTCATGATTACGTAACCACAATCTTATATATACCACCATTGAGTAAATACTCCTACTCTATCTATTTGTACATACTTTGTCATTAGAAAATAAATACTTTGGTACTAATATTGCTTTTATCATTTGTTTACTTAACTCAGTGAGTGTAACATTGAGTTTATGTTAATAATTCAAAAATAAAATCAAAATTATGCCTTCAAGTTTTGATTAGTGGTAAAACACTTTTAGCTTTTGTGAATTATTTGATGATGATATGTACATGGATGATTAGAATAAGGATTGCATTTTTCATATTTGATCGTTGACCATACATTTGAAGGAGTTTGAACTAAAAAGAAAAGTGGGAAAATATATATTAAATAAATCTTACAAATTAGTACTATGAAATCATGAAACGGTTTAAATTAGATCACTACTGAAAACCTCGAAACATTGAACAACAATTCATCGATTTCCATAGTTTGATTGATTTCGTTTCTGTTCATAGTATAAATGTTTGGACTACAAGAACTAAGTTGCAGGAAGGGGACATATGAATCCATGTAAAAAGTCACCAACCTAATCCTGGCATTCGCATTTGTGATTTATGAAAATTTGAATAAACATGGTCATCAGTCTAATGTATTTGTATTTTTAAGATCTTACTTCCGAATCACAGTATACATGGGTTTGAACCAGAGGAATATTTGTGCGAAATCTCAGTTTTTCCAACTAACAAACATGCTGTTACGGTATCAAATACACAGTTTTATAGAATCAAGAACGTGATTAACCTCATATAAAATTGAAATATTTATGTAACAACGAATCAATTGAAAACAGTAATATAATTTTCCCTTTTCCTTAGTGGAGATTAGAACCTTGATTGACATAATTCATTTGAGCATCTTGTATGTTTCAATATAATTGAAAGACAAAGACAGAAACATACAGATGACTAATTTTCTATCAATATTTAAAAAAAAACAAGAATATTATTTATCATATTCTTATTCTGTTAATCATTATTTCTCAATGGGAAACAATTCTCTATAGTTACGGTTTAGACCAAATCCGAATAAACTATACGACACAACATTCGTAATAATCTACAAGAAAACTAAATTGAACACAGTATATATATATATATATATATATATATATATATATATATATATATATATATATATATATATACGCAGTCAATATGTTGTGGGTAGATCTAATCTGTTTGACTTCTATTTTGAGTTTTAATCTTTTCACCTATTTCCCTATGTTCATCATTACAAAGACTAATGATAGCGACAAAAAAGTAGAAAAAACATAGATTCAAAAACAAAACAAGATTAAACAAAAGCTTTGATATCTGTATAGAAGAATATGAAGGACACCATTCATTAAAAATAAACTTTAAATAATCAAATAAACATTGTTTATGATTGTGATAACTATTGTTATCACTAATCTATATTCACACTTCAATTGAATGTTAAAATTGAAATTTCCTTTGAATACAAGTCTAAAATCTAAAATCTCGTTTGATGTTTACTACTGAAGAAAAAAAACCACTTCAGTATTTGTAAACATCTGATTAACATTTTAATAAGAATAGTTTAAATTATTCATGGTTAGCAAGCCTATTTATTGTCATTAGTGATTTGAAGTGAAGAATTCTTTCTTAGTTAGTATTTAACTTACGTAAGGTAAAGAAAATTACACTAAACATAGACTAGGAAAGTATACTTTAGGAAGGAAAACACATTCTTCATTGAGTAGCATAAATACGGTAAACAATTTGAAATTTACAGTAGTAGTAATAGTAGTAGTAGTTGCTGTTGCTGTTGTTGTTGTTGAGAGGAAACCAAAATAAACAACCAAATTGACAACAATAACAGAGATATTTTTAGTAAAAAATAACCAAAATAGCGCAATGAAGAAAGAGACTTGCAAACATCCGGAATAACCGATGAGGTAAACAATAATTATTTTATTTCTTATATATTTCAAAAGCAAAATTCTATTTAAGGTTGGAAAAGTTCAGTTGGAATTGAAAGTATAAAAGACACTACATAGAGGATGTCAGAAAGGATCATAGAGATTTTTTATAAGCTCATGTGTTTGTCCGTGGTGAGATTTTAATTTATGGACGACCAATGAGCAACGCCTTAGTGACTTTGACAATGTCCATCTACTAATCAGGACTAAAACAATGTGAGGAATTAGAATTATGATTAACAGTTGATGGTTAGGGTTAAGGTTTTCATCATGAACTCACATAAGCTAAAATGACAAAACGCTATTTAGACAAATGGATGACTGCATTTCGAGCCAAAATCCATGACCAATTATCTTATATGTGATTGGTTTATCCATAAAATATAGTTTTGCTATGAAATGCTTCAGTCATTATCTTCCATAAAATTTCAAGTTTGTTAATTACCTTGAAAATTTTTCTTATTCTAATATTTCCAAATCGTATATTCTATGGTTGTTTCATGTAAAATCCATATTGATATTTAGGATAATTTTAAATGTTCCTAACATTGTGCAAATAAGATTAGTAGCTTATTTACTTACTTACTTACGTCTGTTACTCCTCGTGAAGTAGCATAGGCTGCTCACCAGCATTCTCCATCCAACCCTGACCTAGGCAATCCCTTCCAGATCCTTCCAGTTGTTATTCATCCTTTTCATATCTGCTTCTATTATCCGACGTAATGTGTTCTTTGGCCTTCCTCTTTTTCGCTTCCCTTCAGTATTCCAAGTTAGTGCTTGTCTCGTGATGCAGTTTGACGATTTGCGTAACGTATGTTCTACCCATTTCCATCGTCTTTTCCTAATTTCTTCTTCAGCTGGAAGCTGATTTGTTCTCTCCCACAGAAGGCTATTGCTGATGGTATCCGGCCAATGGATGTTGAGTATCTTGCGAAGACAGCTATTTATAAATACTTGTACATTCTTGATGGTGGTTGTTGTAGTTCTCCAAGTTTCAGCTCCATACAGTAGAACTGCCTTGACCTTTGTATTGAAGTTTCTCACTTTGATATTGGTTGAAAGTTGCTTTGAGTTCCATATGTTCTTTGACTGTAGGAATGCTGTCCTTGCTTTGCCAATCCTTGCCTTTACGTCTGCATCTGAACCTCCTTGTTCATCGATGATGCTTCCCAGGTATGTGAAGGATTCTCCATCTTCCAGAGTTTCGCCATCAAGAGTGATTGGATTGTTGTTTTCCGCTTTGAATTTGAGGACTTTGGTTTTCCCTTTGTGTATGCTGAGGCCTACTGATGCAGAGACTGCTGCTACACTGGCTGTCTTCATCTGCGTCTGTTCGTGTGTACGTGATAGGAGGGCTAGGTCATCTGCGAAGTCCAAATCGTCTAATTGATTTCGAGCTGTCCATTGAATTCCGTGTTTTCCTTCAGATGTCGAGGTCTTCATAATCCAGTCGACCACCACTTCGGTCCTTACTTGGAATGCATCTATCAGCTGTACTCCATGCACGACTTTGCACTGAAGTCCGATGTATGAGTTCCAGATAATGTTGACAATCTTCTCAGAAACTCCGTAGAGTAGAAGAAGTTTCCATAATGTCCTCCTATCTACACTGTCAAATGCCTTTTCATAATCAATGAAGTTGATGTAAAGTGACGAATTCCACTCAACTGATTGTTCGAAGATGATCCATAGTGTCGCAATTTGGTTTGTGCATGATCGATCCTTACGGAATCCAGCTTGTTGATCTCGAAGTTGGGCGTCTACTGCATCTTTCGTCCGGTTCAGCAACACTCTGTTGAAGACCTTCCCTGGTATTGACAGTAGTGTAATGCCTCTGTAGTTTTCACATTTGCTCAGATCTCCTTTCTTTGGAATCTTGACGAGGTGCTCTTCTTTCCAGTCCATCGGCACTTGTTCCTCCTCCCAAATCGTTTTCAATAGAAGGTGAAGCATGTTTGTAGTTACTTTGATGTCTGACTTCAGTGCTTCGGCCGGTATGTTGTCGGGTCCCGCTGCTTTACCGTTCTTGATTTGTCTGACATCCATTCTGATTTCTTTCTTCGTTAGTGGGTTGACGTCTATGGGAAGATCTGTGTGTGCTGCTTTTATGTCCAGTGGATTCATTGGAGTCGGCTTATTCAGGAGTTCTTCAAAGTATTCTACCCATCTGTTCCACTGTTGTTGAATTTCGGTGATTAGCTTGCCTTCTTTGTCTTTGACCGGTCTCTCTGGTTTATTATATTTCCCTGTTAGTTTCTTCGTTGTATCGTAAAGCTGTTTCATATCTCCTTCTCTAGCAGCTTTTTCCGCCGTCGTCGCTAGTTCTTCCACGTACTTCTTCTTGTTGGCTCTAATGCTCCTCTTCACTTGCTTGTTTGCTTCTGTGTATTCAGCTTGTGCTTGGACTTTCTCTGCTTGTGTTCGGCTGTTGTTAATTTCTGCCTTCTTGTTCTTTCTTTCTTTGATCTTGTTCAGTGTTTCTATAGAGATCCACTCCTTATGATGGTGTTTCTTTAGGCCCAGAACCTCTTTACATGTTGAAGTTAATGCTTCTTTGATACCTTTTCAGTTGTTCTCCATACTAGTTTCTTCTTCTTTTAGTAGATCCTGTGAGGCTTGGAACCTGTTGTTGAGAGCTATCTTGAATTCATTAAGTTTGTCAGTATCTCGAAGGAAGGCTGTATTGAACCTTTGTAGTGCTGTTTGTCCACTTGTCCAGTTCTTTTTTAGCTTCAGTTTTAAATTGGCCACAACTAGGTGGTGATCTGAAGCTACGTCAGCTCCTCTCCTGGTTCTCACATCTTCCATTGTCCTTCGGAATTTTTTGTTGATGCAAATATGATCTATTTGGTTCTCTGTGATGTAGTCCGGTGAGATCCATGTAGTCTTGTGTATACGCTTGTGTGGAAATATTGTGCCTCCTATGACCAATTTGTTGAATGCACTTAGATTTGCAAATCTTTCTCCATTTTCGTTTATTTTCACCTCACTATTTCTTGTTATCTATCGAACTAATATGTATATTTGGTTTGATGATTTGATCTCTTTTAAAATAACAGAATATCGAGACATTTTATCATAAAGTTACATATGCTAAACAACTGTAAATGTAGATATACAGGTTTAGAAAATAATATCGTTGAAAATAAAATTATCTTTCATTGAATTTCGTTACTAATACTTGATGTCACAACACGTACCATGAAGTTTAAGTGAAATGATATTTTTATTCAGATCTAAACTAGATTCAGATAGTATCAAAGTTTGAAACGTTAGTTAGTACTCAAGCGATCAGTCAATGTTATTGAAATCTTTGAAATACACATTAGACTATTTTAACATCGAGATAAACAATTAAACTTCAAGTAAATAATGTTTTCATGGTAAAGAACCACAAATAGCTTAGTTTACGAAGTAATGTTACATTTTTTACCAACGGTTTATAATTTCATGGAAAAGATCATGAACCAATTGATGTTAGACCATCACAATTGAAAACCTGGAAGCACTGGACGGCCATTTCGTCCTATTGTGGGACTCCTCAGCACTGCGCATCCACGATCCTGCGAGCGGGATTCGAACCCAGGGCCTTCGAGCTCTCGCGCGAACGCTTAACCAACTGGACCACTGAGCCGGCATCCAATGGTGATAGTTTCTAACATCAACCAATCCACGAAATTGAGCGACCAACTTCCATTATACTGAGGTAGATAACTGTCTCTACCCGACAAGGATTAGCTCCACTGGTCACAGCTTCTCACTAGAACTCCGAGAATTCCTTCACGAAGCTAGTCACTAGTGAGCACATATTGATTACTATTTCATATGTAAATGAATATATAATGTTCTGCATTGAGCCATTATTAATTCAGGATGGCAACTATTTAACAGTTAACTATCTTTTATAAATAATTCTTTTTGAACTATTTAATTGGAAATTTACAGTATTCCATTTCGAATCAATTATCTACTGTTAACATACATTGTTTTTTTTCTTTAACATATTTCAACAAAAATATTTCCCTTGAGAATTTAGTTAAGGACTATTTGAAATTTTCGTATAGTTATAAAGTAAACATTTCACATTCTAATTATATTATATATTAGGGAAAGAGAACGAAAGAGAAACAAAAGTCACCGATTGAAACTAAATTAATTTTATAAATAAATTAAGTATTTCATTAGATATGCATGATCACACTGCTTGTTACTAAGTTGTATTTGCCAGAAAAAAAAATCAATTTAAAGTACGTGGAACAATGTTAATTCAAACTGGTTACATTTTCTTTAAACTCTTATTGAATAATAAGTTATTCAAAACAGGGAACAAGTAAAGATAAATTAGGGAAGTGAATTTTTGTCATGACAATATCATTTAAAAAGTCAATACCGTCATAATTAGTAGTATTTAAAAGTTCCAATTGTTAGAAGCTTATAGCGACTGGTACTATGTCAAGCCCACATAGGTTATTCTAGCCTCTATTCATTCTTCTCAAGCTTCATTTTGACTTTGTCAATTATTTGCTTGTTAATTCTGACTGTTTTTTATGTGGTCGTATACGTGTGCACTTCATCACATATCTGTAACTCATTTTTGTTTGACTATGAATATAGATTCACGCTTGTCTAAATTGAGTTAGCCTACATGCCTTATCCACGCATCATTTCGCTTGGTTCTCTTCTCTTCGATTTCTTTACTATGTTTCTCTTACCATCTGTTCCGATCAACGATTGTATGAAATATACGTACTCGAAATCCATTCACCTATTTGACTTATTTTATTCCATATTTCACTAACGCGATCTAAGTCGATAATATTATGTGAGGATTTTAACAGTAATCATTCATACAATCAACCAGGAGTCAGATATAGGGCCACTAACAGCTTGTTGAGTATTAGTTTAAAGGTTGAATGAAAATAGGTGAAAATAATTTGATTAGAAAGACTGCTAGTACCATCTTAGGATGAAAGATTTCATATCCGAATTTCGGACATAGAGTTCAGGTCTGAAAAGCATAATTCTTAGAAGCTCTAAAGTGTAGTCAATCAAGCAGCCGTAACATAGGCCCTGGTTCAATTTGTCAGAACAAATAACAGAGCAGGAGTTGTAACAGTATCAGTGATAATAGAAGAGATTAGGTATCGAAGATGAAATTCAAGAAAATATAAATCAGTGAAATAAGAACAAAAATGTTTATGACCTGAATCATTCGACCGTTCACATAATTTTAGAAGGTAATCATGGTAATTAATCAAAACTAGAATTTATGAGGTGTTCTAGTGCTGACCTTTTATTGATTCTGAAGTACTTTTTAAAATGCTATTCATAGTAATGCTTGGAAATACAGTCATAAAGCGCTCAGTTCAAGTGGCTGGTGTAATGTGCTCTTCAAGGTCAAATATGGCCACCATATGTGTAACTGATAACAGGTGGAAAAACGTATTCAGTAAAAAAATACATAACGAATCCTTCATAATTGTTTCTTTACTATTAGAAATATGTCAGGAATATGCTTTAAAAATTATTCATAGGATTATTTGTCAAAGTTTGTATCATGTCGGACCGAATTGCGACACCAGGGATCATTGTTGAACATTGAGTTGAATGGAACTCGTTGCTATACATCAGGTTCCTCGACTATGAAAAGGCGTTTGACAACATACATAAAAAAATTAATGGAACCTTCGACACGATGGAGTACCTGAGAAAATCCTCAATATCATACAGAATTGATACATCACTGCAAAATAGTTCATGGAGGACAGCTCACAGACACATTCTAACTGAGGATCGGAGTCAGACAACGATTTTCACTCTCCTCTCTCCTCTTTCATCTGGAGGTTCGCTGGATTATAAAGACCTCCACATCTAAAGAGAAGCATGAAATACAGTAAGCAGCTTGTATGCAACTAGACGATTTGGACTTCACAGATGACCTAGCTCTTCCATCCCATACACACCAACAATTTCAGGTGAATACAACTAGTGTGGCATCAGTGCTTGCATTAGTGCGCCTCAACATATACAAGGGAAAAAACAACATCCTCAAATACAACATGGAGATCACCAACTCAATCACAATTGATGGAGAAATTTTGGAAGAGGTGAAAAGTTTCACGTGTCTGGTTAGCATGATCGATGAACGTGGAGGATTAGATGCTGACATGAACAGGAGGATCGGCAAAGCAAAAGCCACATTCCTATAACTGAAACACATATCAAACTCAAAATCACTTTCAAACAACACCGAAGTCAGAGCTGAAAATTCGAGAACTACTACAACCATCATCAAAATTGTACATGTATTTATTAACAATTATCTACGTGAGATAGTCAATATCAACTGACCGAATACCATCATCAGCAGTCTACTGTGGGAGAGAACAAACCAGCTTCGAGTTGAGGAAGAAATTCATAAAAGACGTTTGAGGTGGATACGACACACATTGAATAAATCATGAAACTGTATCACGATGCAAGCACCAACTTGGAATCATCAAAAGAATATGAAAAAAATAAAGTCTATTTGGCGCTAAATGTTTTCAGCTAAGTAAATTTATATATACTCAATAGGAAATATATAATGGTTTAGTAAAATCACAGTTATTTTATTGGATTGAAAACATGTTCCAACTTGAAATAATTAAATGTACTTTTGTAAATATTTACTTTGTATATCTGAAGTTATTACCACTGACATCTTTTATTTCGAATGTTTACAGCTTATTCAATACTATAAAAAAAAGTTAGTCTTATCATGTATCAAATTACATTAAGTATTTTTAAATCTAATTTTTGTTAACATAATGCATTGATGAGTATTTAATGGATTAGGTTAAACTCGGTGTTCAGCTACATGTTATTTACATATAAGACCATAATATACTATTAGAAGTATTGATAAGTCAATTACTTTTAATATCATTGTAGGTAGTTATTATATTTCTAATCAAATTCACAGTATTCGAAATTTCAAACTGATTTTTGGTTGACAGAAAACTTTATTAGTGATAGGTATTAAATAAGAATAGCAAACTAACATCATATACTACTTGTGTCAATATAAGTAGCACACACCACAAAGCAATCACTTGCTTAATGGAAATCGTGAACTACATGACATAAGTAAGAACATGATGAAGATAATATGAAAACTTATTTGATACTAAATATAAGGACATTTCTATTACGTATACACTGACTAACTTTGCAAAAAAAAATATTCATAAATTTATTTAAAATGGCTTTTATCTGTCCTAATAACTATTTTCATGAGTACATCTGGATGCAGATCCAATTTCACTAAGTGACATTAAATTATTTATATTATCAATTCACAAGTTTCAACTAACTTTATCCTTATTGCAACATACATAACAGTCATAAACATTCATATTCAATAGTTGTATCTTGAAGATCATAGCATATGGATTGTTGTGCTGTATAACAAAGAACAATGAGTTAGGTAGATACGAGAGAGAAAACTCATGAATATCATATGTTAAATCTTTTTTCAAAGATAATACACCAGATTAAAAAAAAGATAAACTAGTCTTTTATTGAGATCATTCTTTTTTCCAGTATCAGACACCCTCACTTAAATATATATATATATATATATATATATAATTCAATGAAATCTGATATATGAGATATAATCACTTTACGTAGTCATAGCAACTGTATGGTTATTGGTGCCCTTTTGTTAAAATAAGTAGCATAAATAAAAATCTATTCTGGATTGTATTTTTTTTAAAAAGTCAATCCATTCAACTTCTCAATTGAATTAAAATATTGTGAAACAACGGGTTATATATTATTTTAATTGAAAAAAAAAATTAATAAAGGTAGAATGAGAAAACAAATTAATAACATAAATGTACGATAGAAGAAATGATGTAGTACAGAAAACGGGAATATCAATAATCCATTTCAAATGATTTTTAATGACAAAATTGTACTATGTTGCTTTACTGTATTGAATTATTTAAAGATCATGTTATAACCACGGTATAGTTGTATTGAACAGAACACGAGTGGAGACAATCGAATGTAATTAACACAAAATTAAAGGACTTGTTAATAAAATCTAACAATCATAAAGTAAATGCTTCATTTGTAAAATGTCTATCGATTGTCTCAAAATGACTCAGACTTCATTGTTCTTGCATTTTCATATAAATTGTATCCTGCTTCCATTCTTTACTGTTCGATCCTCTTGTCCCTCTGCTGCCAGACCTTCTGTTCACGACTAACATCATATACTACTTATGTCAATATAAGTAGCACACACCACAAAGTAATCACTTGCTTAATGGAAATCGTGAACTACATGATGATAATATGAAAACTTATTTGATACTAAATATAAGGCAAAACTATCATTTAATTTATTTACACTGATTAATAAATAGATTTGTATTAAACAAAATAAGTAATACTTGAAGTTAATTTATCAATAACTTACTGTATTAACATATGTACATAATGTCAAAAACCAAATGGTTACAAATAACATATATGATTAACTTACTAAATTGTAAAACTACTCCCTCATCATCACGTAACGTATATGATTAGTAAAAATCAATTTAGATCATTCACATTCCAATCTATATAGTTCTTGTTTATTATAACAGGTGATAAGTAAAGAATAATGATGGTAGCCAATGTGCCTAGTTGAGTATCATTATTTTGAAGATTCCTTGTGAAAGTTATCACTTGTCATCATTCAATTATTATAGCGAATGAAATTACTGTTGAAAATATCAAAATTTAATAATAAGAATTGAATGTCATGTAAATTGATAAGCTTGGATAATCACAGTTAATTCAATAAATATACTTCTTGAATTTATACGAATATTCGTCAAGATTAGAACGAAATATATAGCTATATATTTCTTTGATAATTTTGATTCTGATTATTACCCTGAAGAAGTCCTGACAAGTTAGCTGGACGAAACGTTGGAATTAGTTAAATTTCAATCTCTGAGTATATTTCAAATATAATTTTCACATATAATGAATACTTCTTGAATGTTTATTACTAATGATTGTAACGATGGTTTAATTTTATTCATCGAAATGAAAAGGCTAAGCTTTGGTAAAAAGTTAATCAAGTTGAAGATACTGAATAACAACTGATATAATGATGATGGATAAAGCTTTAATCTACTTTACTTAAGAACTACAGAGGTAATTTTATTTACTTGTTTAGTGAAACATATGAGATTCATAGTCTTCTGAGAATTCAGCAAAGAAAATTTTCTTTTCAACGAAATCATTTACTTAAGCTGTACATTTGTATGTATAGTTATCTGGAAAATGTATGTTTATAGAAGGATAGAAAGGATTGTATAACAAAAATGGAACCGAGAATAAATAACAAATGAGGTTAACGTACTAATCAAGGGGTAAGGGAGAACAGAATTTATGGGTCAGATAATAGTCCACTTGACAGATATGAAGAAAGGCGACAATAATAAACTGAATAATAATCAAGAAAACTTGTATAAGGTAGTATTAATAATAATAACAGATTAGAGTTTAAAATGCAAAATAGTAATTTAAAAAATTCAATAGTAATCAAATAAAAGTGCAGAAAAAAACAAAAAACATAAAAAGAATAGCATACCCATTAAGGGAATCAGGGCCAAGGAAGGATGAGATGTTGGACAAATTGTTTCTGCACGCAAAGTTCGGGCTTCAGTTCGTGAATTGCCAGTGCCTCAGCAGCGCATAAAATATTGATTCGACACCCCTTCGATCCAATTCCTTTGACTCTGTAGATCACTTTAAAAGAAGAATACTTGGGAGCGGTATGTCCAAAATTGATTAAATGCTCCTGTATAGAACTAGTGATTGTCTTACATTCTCCTTTTACAAACCAAGCTGGATAGTGTTCTGAGATGCGTTTGGAAAGTGACCGCTTTGTTCGGCCTATATAACGAGCCCCACATGAGCATGTAAATTTATAAATACACATTGGTGTGACCCAAAGCGAAAGTTTATCTTTAACACATCCAGGAATGGTAAGCCGGCTTGAGAAAACAATTTGGAGCTTGGCTGTGTAGAAAGTTTTATCCAATGATTTTGAAATCCGTTTATTTAAGATTTCAGCAGGTATTTCTCCTTTCAATTCCATATTCATGAACAAGGTTTTCTTCTGTACTACTGACACTTTCTCTTGATGAATTCTAGGTGGTAAGTTACTATCGATGAATCTAGGTAGATAACCGTTTCTGATGAGAGTTTATCGAAGTTGGGTTAGTTTCTTATCTATTGTGTCAGTAGAACAGATTCACTTGATCCTAGAGGATAAAGTGTGAATTAAGTTTTTCTTTCTACTCAGTGGAACCCAACTATGGAAATTAATGTACTGCCCATTCCAAGAATGTTTTCTATATATAGACCGCTGTAAGAAACCATCGGGAATTCTTTCTATCCTCCCATAGACATACATTTTCTACATAATTATATATACGAATGTACAGCTTACGTAAATGAATTCGCTGAATTCTCTTTTTCTTATTCAATGACACTACGGGTTATTTTAGTATTGACATAATTTATTTTAGTATATGCGGTGCTTATGAACTATAAAACTTATCTGATAATATTGAAAGTATCTGTCACAATTTATAGGAGGTACCAAAAAAGTATGACGATATATCGGAAAACAGTTTACACTAAACATATCTTTAATCATAATCTTATACTTTTCAGGATTATCCACCCAAACTAGAACGAATAATTAAGAAGTATTATTACTGGAAAGAAGTTTGTACACAACACAATTCTCTGATAATATATAGTTTGACTTTCATTCATCTAATAAGCAAGCTTTTATAGTCAGCTTGTTGTAAAGTTAGAAAATAAGCGGCCATTTTGCGGCTCATTTTAAACTTATTATTGGACAGTGTGACAAGATGAGAACTAGTTTTAGATAAGTAATAGAGCACTTTGTAATCCTTCATGTTGATCTTAATCCATAACCAAATTTATGTAATATATGGACTATTTGTAACATTTGATCCTAACTGTAACGATAATAAAAATTTCAATAGCCTAATTATTTTGTTTTCGATTTGAAGATAGTTAATATAGAAAAGTCTTTCTGGTTGGACTACGTTTTGGAACCATAGATGAATATACTATTATCTAATCATAGATTGGTATCCCCTTTTAATTTCCAGAAACTATCCCGCCAAAAGTCGAACCCAAAATCTATATGCATCATGATTAGAAAGACACTTTGATATCTAATTGTTCGAATGTTGTATTTTTGTCATTTAGCTAACAAAACTTGATCACCACTCATTTTTGTGGATGATATCTTTTGGATTTGAAATTCTAGTGTTCATTATTTAACACTCGAATTTCTAGAATTGCTTTCGAATTTATTTATAAATGAGGTTTCTGATCCTGGATGAATATCCCAGAAGAATCTCATACTAGGATGAAACAGCTGTTTAGTGTCCTTTAGTTTTGACTAATTGCCTAGCTCAAATTTGTCAGTGATATCAATTATCTTCAGATTACGCAATTACATTATTGACTGTATTTTAATTTGAAAATAACTGTTCATCTGTGATTTATTTGATCAACTATCACACAATGTAATGAAATCTTACTTAAGCAAATAATGTTTACTTTAACAGCTTATGATGGTTTCCTGAAATCTCGGGCTGATTATGATGATTAAGTGATAGAAATTCTGAACTGAATCAATCGATAAAGATAATCCTACTTAACTAAATTGTTTTTAAATGTTAAAATAAGATGAACTAAACCTGTAAAAGAAACGTGCTCAAAATGACCTAGTGAAATTTGTTACCTTTCAGGTTAAATCAACCAAGACATTTTACTACAAATAAGAAACTGGTTCATTTTAAAAATAGATCGAAATTACATGAAATGATACAATGTATCAATGAATTTTCAATGAGTTGACTTTTGTTACGATCAAAGATGTATTTCAATATATGTTCAAATGTATTTATGACCTTTTCCTATAAAAAAATAGCCACTTTTGTGAAAATACTTATTAAACTATGTTTATCATCTTACAAAATCATTCAAACACTGATATACTACAAATTTTCAAATTTTAGTAAAGCTATTCAACACCAACATGAATAATACTACTGAAATAACAAACGATAAGTAGTTCAGTTGTTGTATGAATATAAATTAAACTGGTCGGAACTAAGAATAATTTAAAAAATAAATAACTAATTATTTGACTGAAGTCATGAATCGATTGGTGCACATCCTCCATCCCTCATGCAGTATTCCAACCTAGGACTTTGGCGCGACCTCTGAGACTCCAGATCACTGAGCTGGCATACAACGATGTTAACTTCTAACTTCCACCAATAAATGAATAGCTGCACACCAATTCATCCATCGTCTGAGATGGATACATGTTTCTACCCGACACGGATTGGACTCCATTGGTCACGGCTGCTCACTAGAACTCCAGAAAATCATCTTAAAATCAGTCATTATTGAGTACATGATAATTATTATCAGTCTGGAGTTGTAGAGATTGTTCGAGTCCTTCATGAAGGATCGTGGTTGCACACTGCTGAAAAGTTGCATATTAGGATGAAACGGCTGTCCAGTGCTTCCAGGTTTTCAACGGCGATCTAACATCTATCAATTTATGATCTCAATCAAAAACTTAACATTCTGCACAACCTCATACTGATAATAATTCATTATTAACGAGAAAAGCCATGCATAAAAAGTAATGAACATTATTATTATCCATTATTGTGATTATTATCTCATTATCATTATTATTATTATTATTTAATGACTAATTTAACCAAATATTTACTCCATTTTCATTCTATTCAAATGAAACAACAAATAAGTCTAGAAAATACTGAGAAAAAAAATAACACAACTAATTGAAGCTTTATTCACACTTCTATTCATTGAACCGTTAATCTGAATAGCATCGAATAAATTTTGTTTTCATTTTTGATTATATTAAACTAACTAACTAACTCAATAGAAACACATTAAGATAGTTAATGTAAAACAAAATTGAATGGATTATAAAAATCATAAGTATATTATATATATATGTATAATACATTTAGATAAAAAATAATAATTTAGGGATTTTATGATAAATTGACATCTATTTAACAAGATAATTCATTTATTATGCTATAATAAACATAACAAACTATTCTTTATTCCGTTTACTTTCTCGCTTTTTTCTTTTTTTTCTAATAGGATAATGAAAAGTAGTCATAGAGATAAAAAGAGAGGGAGAACGAGAGAGAGGGAGAGAGGGGGAGTTAATTTAATTCTATATTTATCATGATTCTTGTTGTTGTTGTTGGGTTTTTTTCGTTCTTTTAACTTTTCTATTAAATGACAATAATGAAATATTATGAAATTTGAAATAAATAAATGTTCAATGTTTTAATGTATCCTTTTCAAGTTAATTTAATTCACAATTTAGCAATTCGATTAGATAAAGAGTATTAAATATGATCTAATTATATAGATTTTATTAGAATAAATTAATTTTATTCCCTTGAGTGATTTAATTAATTTGTATATTAAATTGGTTCAAATATTATTATTATTACTCTTTTCTTTCTTTCTGTAATTGTATCATGTCTACTATAGATAATAGTTTTACGTAATAAATCAATATAGTTTTTTATGTTGAGTTTAACTTCATTTGATGTTGTTTACTTGTATCTTCCAATTGCTATTTAAGACTGCAATTGATCAGTCTCTTATTGGCATATGTGCATATTGTGCATACTGCTTCGATATTGTCTTAATTCACAAGCATTCTAAGCAAACATGGATAGTAGCTAGCAGTGAAATCTAGGACACGCATATCGTCAAGCTGGATATACCTAAAGCTATCAGGACTCAGCATCTAAGTAGATAACACAACGGTGTTTGTAGCGAATGGTACTGGATTCGAGTCACAGAGTGAACATCAATTCCTGGATGCAAGTACATCCGGCTGACGAGTCCCAAATGGGACGTAATAGGCGTCTTGGATTCCACTGCTAGTCACTATCCATCTTTTCTTATCATGTGTAGTTTACTTATCATAAGTTCGAAACCCATGACAAGTATGCTGTGAAAGAAGTTAAATGTCAGGTTTCTGAAAAAAAATTCACATTACTACTGCGGTTATATATCGTTTTTAATTTAAGAGATAAACTTCATATCAGTCATTAGTACCAATGTTTCCTTGTCTTCAAAATACTGGCTGACCTTACATTTTATATGTATATGTATTTGAAGATATGGATATCTGAGCTGTCCTGATAATAAGGTTTTTGTTAGGAGAAAAATTCAGCCATTACTTATGACTTATTTTCCCATTTTTCAGCTTACATTTATCTGTAGTTTACGTTGCTAGACATTTTCAAAAATCAGTCAAATGGTTGTACAAGGTTATCTCGAAAAGTTAAAAAAAGGGATGTGTAAATTCTTCTGAACTATGATCGTAAAATTTTTGGGTAATTTACTGATTAACAAGCTATCGATAATATATGTTAGATAACTGACTTCACTCTCTAAATACACGTTTGTATCACTGTTTAGTTCTCTATCATTTCACTTCATGGGCAATCAGATCAGCCAGTAAAGCTTACTTAATACGAATAAGATTTACATGATCTACGATAGTATAAGTGTGAACAAATAAAATTTCAAATAACCATTTAAAATATTAGGACAAAGTAGACTAAACTATTAAAAGACTACTGAGATGACATCTCCAAACAATTGTACCCCTAAATATATATAATTGTTAATATCGAATATGTCGCTGAAAGAATTATATATATTGAATGCCTTAGGTAACATTATTTCATTTCGAAATCATTGAAAATAGAAGCTTATTCATTATGCATTGTATTGTGTAAATGATAAGATAATATTTCATTAACATACATAATTTATTCGTCTAAAATTTTAGCATAACTTATGCCTAATTATAAAGTAACTCTGCCTTTAGTTCTTTTAGAGTTACTTCCGGTTTAAAGCCCGGGTAAAAAAGGAGGGTTCGGCATGGGTTCGGCAACCCTAACCCGTAGAAAAGTCTTGCTAAAAAATGCCAACCAGATTAAACAAGTAATTGTAAAGTATTAACAAGTGGTCCTATAGATTATTACTTTCAAAAATCATATTACAATATGAGTAAATAATTGTCAGTTTAGCCAGTTTAATCAAAATGATAAAAATGTTCTTATTTTCACTTATTTATTCTATTGAAGAGATCAATATAAGTGAAATCGATGAATATCATCAATCATTTATGATATGTTATACAGTTCATAATACTAAAAAAACTCTGTCAATCAAGTACGCAATACAATCACAAGATTGAGTAACTTACGATAGTTTGGCTTCACGTTTGGTGTTAGAAGGTTAAAGGTTAATGTATTAGATTAGAGTTTTATGTTGGTTAGTACATAAAAGTAAGATGTGTTTTCAATACCTTGGGAAACTACAATCTTCCAGACATTTAGATGGATGCATCTGTAATTCACAAACAGAATAGATCCGTGATTGTGCCACTTATTTGGAACTGAGTTCTTATTTGAGTACTGGTTTCTTGATAAATGCAGATGTACCATACATATGATTGCCAATCAGCGTGAAGTTAAGTTAAACTGCTTCTTTCCAACCACGAGAAATTGTTTTAACATCTTAAATAATGAATAACAAAAAGAATTCAGTCTGATGGTATATGTCGACTTCTTATCATTATTCTAATCATAAACTAAGTTATCGTTAATTTACCGGAATCATATTGACATTCTTGTTATCCTTCATGGTATTATGAACCAAGTAAACAATACTGATTAAACAGTATGCAAATTTAGGTTACAAGGATTAATTTTAGCTAAATATTATTGAATAAGAGAAATTATTGTGAGATTTAAGCAAATGTATTTTTATACTTTTTAAGTACATCAGTATTTTAAATTATTAAAAATAATGTAGCATAATTTACAAACTGGCATCTTCAGGTGTTTTACATGTATCTAATTTAAACTAGATTGATAGTGAGTTTTTTCTGAGAATGTTTTTGATTACTAAATAGTTCAGTGAATTCACATTTTATTGGGACACAATATGACTTACTTACTTACTTGTGCATGTTACCACTCGTGGAGGAGCATAGGACGCTCATCAGCATTCTTGATTCAATTCTGTCCTGTACAATCTTTTCCAGTTCTTTCTAGTTTTTATTCATCCTTAAATGTCTGCTTCTGATTTTCAGCTCAGTACATTCTTTGGCCTTCTTATATTTCGTTTCCCTTCAGGATTCCAATTTGCAGTTTGATGATTTTCACAATGTATGTCATATCCACCTCTTCTTCATCTCGAAACTGGTTTGTTCTTTCCCACAGTAGATTATTGCTGATGGTATCGGACTAACAGACATTGAGTATCCTGCGTAAACAATTGTTTATAAATACTTTTACATGTTTAATGATGGCTGTGGTAGTTCTCAAAGTTTCAGCTCCGTACAGTAGAAATGTCTAGATGTTCATATTGAACATTCTGACTTCAATGTTGGTTGACAGTTGTATTTAGACACAAGATGAGGATACATTTAAAACGCAACGCTTCAGATGGGATGACAAATCACATGAACTTTATTCATACAAGAAAACCTCACCTATAATAGGCACAAATCCTTTAATTTCCTTGTAAGTATTATAGGTATAGACTGAAGAGAGATAATATCAATGTAATTTTAAAATCATTTTATCTCGTAACATTCTCAAACACTAAATAACTCAATTTACATATGAAATGAAAGCAATACCCTTCATAGTTATTTATAGACATAATCATCATTTGCACAGATTGAAATCATGAGTCAGTTGAAGCTAGACCACCAGTGAAAACCTGGAAGCACTGGACGACCGTTTCGTCCTATTATGGGACTCCTCAGCAGTGCGCATCCACGACCCCGCACCACTCAGGGCTCGAACCCAGGACCTACTGGCTTGGCGCGCGAGCACTTAACCATTAGACCACTGAGCCGGCATCCAACGGTTAATACTAAAAATCTCCACAAAACACATTCTGATAATAATCATCATTATTATTATTATTATCAATTATACTTCAATTGGTTACCTGTTGTGAGACTTTCAATGTCTGATTCATTCATGTATTTACTGTTTACCTTTGATCTACTCTAAAATGTTTGTTTGTATTTTTTAATCTTATTTAAGAACAAACATGATGAAATAAACAAGATAAATTAATTATAATTAATTACTCTGTTTTTTTTCTCTTTTATATTTTGCCTTCGGGTAAAAAAAAGAAAAGAAAATATCCAAAGATACTGTGATGATTGTGAAATTTTCAAAGAATAAATAATAAAATCTATTGTATAATTAATCAATAAATCCCTTTGGTCTATTCATATGGGATTGTGTAAAATAGATATATCTTCTTTAATATTACTCTTTTATTCATTTATATCTTGTCTGTTTTGTTTAATAATATACAAGCTTAATAAGTTGATGGTTGTCTTATAAGCATGAAATCGTTTTTATTCAATTACTGTTCTGTTAGTAAACTAATTAATGAGATAAATAAACAAATAAAGTATAGTAATTAAAATAATTGAATTTTTATATCATGTATTGTATGTAGACAAAAAGAAATAATCAATTAATTATCATACATCCTATTTTTTAAAGGGGATAATTATCCCTCTAACACAATTTTATCATGTTAATAGATGAGATAATGTGTTCTTTATTATTTACTTATGTATAACATTGGATAATATTCATTGTAATTCTATTCTACTTTGTTTTGAAAGATGCTTAGATGATCCTGGGTCTATGAGATTTTTATCCTAGAAGTGTATTTCATGTTTCTTTGGACAGCATCAGAGCAACTCCTTGTGTTTGAGGAGTATTTTCTTGCTTACGACCAGAGTACAGCGGCATATATCCTCTACTTATCTTTTGATGTCCAGACTAGGTTCAATGGGTTTTGCTGATTCCGAGAACCATCAAGTTGTATCTCTGCATTTTTGTTACTATTTGACTAATTTCCCCGGTTTCTTACATTGTCCGGACATTCCATATACCTATAAAAATTGTTGATCTGGTTGTTAGATAGGGGCACCGATCTCGTGACTTCCGAAGAATTCCGGATTTCATCGTGAGGCGTCATGATTCTTCCTTGAACTTGCAGGGCAGAGTTTAAATGGTTTAATTTTTCGATTTTGGTTAGCGTTTTTTAGCAAGGTCGTTTTCTACGGGATAGGGCTGCAGATCTTATGCCTAACCCTCCTCCTTTGTATGGGTTTTGGACCGGCAGTAACCTCCTAAGAACTACAAGCGGAGTTGTGTTGTTTAATGGAGCTACTTATTTATTAAAACTAAATTCATTCAGTATGGCTAATAATATCTGATTATTTAAATTCTCAGTTGAAACACATAAGCTGAATATGCTCATATAAACAAAACATCTAAGGAATACCGAAAAAAATTTCTAAATAATTTTTATGATTAGAAAAATGACCGCATGATTCAATTCTTTTCGGTTACCTTTCAATAGTGATGTATTAGACAAGAATCCACTGTTAATCAAGTTGAGATGATCCAGAAAACTTCTCGCAAAAGACAAGAAAGGCTCAGGAAACACTAAGAAGCATTTTATCCAAGCAGCGTCCACTTGAAGTTTATCCAGAAACATCAGGAAAGTGAGATGTCTCATGTAGAGTTTTTGATTGGCTGATTACTATACTGCTACTCTGCTTAGTAGCGTTCCGAAAATTTCGGGAAACCAAAAGACATCTATAATACTATAAAAACCCTACATTTTCTGTACAAAAACGAACCTTTGGAGTAAAGTGCTTCCCGCATATTTTGCGCCTTTTCTTTAGCTTGGGGGTTATGAGAATAACTTACGAACCGAATATAGCGTTCAATTAGTAAGACTTATCAAATCATATACAAAATACAACAAACACTGACACTTAAATGACTAATAAAAATGTTTAAAGCTTTGAAAATACTGTTCACAAGAAGTGTATTTTACAAATACCAAATTCCCGTAAATACGTTATCATAATCATTTCATGAAAAGAGAGATTTTGTCGCCATAAAATATGTAGTTCACATGTTTATTTATTGCTTTTTGAATCTTCCTTATTTCACAAGCTAGTGGTTATTTGGTCTTAAAATCTCAGCGGATAGCCTGTTTAACATCTGAAGTGAAACCGACTGGGTTAAAATCCTGGTATGAATATCAGTACTGGAATACAGATTCTTCCGTCTGACGAGTCCCAGATGGGACAAAATACACGTATTCTTTAAGAGATTGATCAGAATCCTGCGATGGATATCAGCAACAAAAAGATTTAAACACTTAACTATATATTAAAGAGTCACTTAATCTACGAATTCCATAGTTAGTCGAAAATCTAATACACTATATGCATTTTTAAGGAGTTTATCTATTTCACTTGCTCGATTCGATAATCAGAATTCAGATGAAAATTTTCCTACAGCTCTCAGTAGTTTTCTGTTTATAGCCTATAATTCTTATATTCTGATCGAAATGATTAGGATTGAGCTTAAGTTAACTTGATCATAATTCTTATTTGTTCATCGAGTCACGGTATTGAAGTTGAAACGTGAAAACGATGAACAAGCTTTATTGATTATATACTGACCACTCAATCTCTACTCCAGACAATTCTTTACTTACAAAATTGAATTATTTAATTGTGACACACTCTCAGAACATAAACTTATACTTTGTATATGATCATAGTATAAGTGGTAGAGAACGATGCAAACAATGCATAATTATTATCAATAATTAAGGAATAGTAAAATATAAATACTAGTTAATAGATCCATTGAAAGCTTAAAATATGGAGGATATAGATGGATAATATTACAGTTATCTATTAATTATTTATTAGAATATAAATAATAATTCAAAAATTATTCCCATGAGCTATATTTTCCCTAAATATTCCCTTCTTTACAATACCATATATTTACCAAGGTAACATTTTAAAGATTTTAGTTTGTTTTTTTATTTAAATTTTTACTTTTATCAACTAATTTTCAAATTTTGCATATCAGTAGTTTACTGACATTTAGTAAATTGAAATAAAAATAGGTTGATCTGTTTCATTTTTAATGATTTAAACTAGATTCTTATCCATATCCATATATTTATATTGAATGACAGATTCTATATATATGTATGTATCAGGCTCTCTTCCTATGTATATATATATGCTTGTATTCATGAATTGTTAGAACATCATCTGACAGTGATTGGCGATAATATATAGCACTCTAACTAGAGAAACAAGGAACAAGTATATATATATATATATATATATATATATATATATATATATATATATATATATATATATATATATATATTCATATTCTAGACGTATGTAAATATATATGAGAGAGAGTTGAATGGCGTCAAACAATGACACAATGATAAAATAATTGTGTACTAGACAATAAAATAATTTCAACTTAGGACAACAAACTTTGATGATGGTGTTTGAAACTTGTTTTTCTCTTTTTTTTAAAAAACTGCATTAATTTGTAAAAGTGTCAGATTGTTTTGTATTATTATCTATCTAAATTGTCTTTCCCCCCAGACAAAACGAATATACTTGAAATTATTATTATTATTATTATTGATCCTATCAATATTAATTTTGTATGTAAAATACCTTTTTTGAATGATTTTGTTTTATTGAGATATTCAATTGAATAGAACTAGTGAATGTTAGTTATCTTGACGATTCAATGTCAATTCATGAAGACACATTATGATTACAATAATAGTTAAAAGATTAATATATATTTTTTTGAATTAAACAGTAATAGACAACTTAGAGTCTGTCTGGAAAATATACATACATATACATTATTTTTAATCGCATCATTGTTAAAATTAGAGGTGTACAATTGATGACATATAGCTTTAATTGACTCATGATTTCAATCTGTGAAATTTTTAAAATCTCCACAAACCCCTTCTGATAATAATCATCTCCTCACTAGTGACTGAATTCAAAAGATACTCCTAAAGTTCTAGTGAGAAGTCGTTACTAGTGCAGTTAAACCAGGTCTGTTGTAAGATATCAACTCACAGAAGACAATGGTGTACGGTGGTGCAACCTCATGGATTGGTTGAAGTTAGACATTAACACCGTTGGATACCGGCCGGCTCAGTGGTCTAGTTGGTTAAGCGCCTGGCGCGAGACTAATAAATCCTGGGTTGGAATCTCGCGGTGTGCGGGATCATGGATGCGCACTGCTGAAGAGTCCTATATTAGGACGAAACGGCTATCCAATGCTTCCAGGTTTTCCATGGTGGTCTAGCTTTAACTGACTCATGATTTTAATCTGTGAAATTTCTAAAATCTCTAAAAACCCCTTCTGATATTAATTATGCGAGAAAAGTGCAACAAATTATTTTATGTATGATCTCGTAGAGATCTAAATATTCACCACTTGGATTATGTTGATTATACTAATAGTAATCCTAATATTCAAATACGTAATTTTAAAGGATGTATATATAACATCAACTTAACAACCTCTTTGTTGCATTCATCTATAGTAAAGATATAAAACCTGGTGAGAATTTATTAAATGATTATTTTTACTTTATATATCTGTTTTAATATAATAATTACTACCATACCACACAAATACTGGAAACTACTCAACACAGCTACTGTATTTTTCAGATAAGCTGCAATCAAGATTATCCATTTCTCAAAAAAACGACATAAGTAGCTACAAGTCAATCTTAACAAGTAACTAATTAGAATATTATGTTGCCTACCAAAAAAATAATAAAACTAGATAATTCGAGATAGGATACAACACAATAGAATGCTGATTAATATTTCGAGTTTAATAAATATAAACGGATATAAATATATAATGTGTAACCCTTACAATGAATAAGACTGTTGTTTGCTAATTACATTATTATTTTTCTAATAAAACAACCATATCTAACTTATGTCAAATCAACCAACTTTTATTCAATAATGAATATCATAATTATAATTTTTAGATTTCCCTACCCCCCCATCCTTTGTATCATTTTAGTTCAGTCCTTTTTTTTTAAAATTATAATTCTGGTAATGAATTTCATTTATTTTCGTTTCATTTCTGTTCCATCCATGTTTCTTGGCACCAACAATATATATATATATATATATATATATATATATATATATATATATATATATATATATATATATATATATATATATATATATATATATTGATAATAAACAGAATAAGTCATTATGAAAATGACTCATATCCGTTGTCTTTCTTTTTTTTTTTGGACAAAACATATAAGACACGATAACACTTCGAATTAGAATCATTTGAAATAGATATATGTAAGTGTAATTGAAGAAATAGCATTTCTACTAATAAACCTTTAGTTATTCTTTATATAAAATGAAATTTATTCATTCACTTATGTCAATCATACAATAATTCTCATGTCTTTATTTATTATTTTGTTATTAATTTTTTTAAAAAAAAAGATAAAATCGCTCTTTTTTTTAATCATTACAATTTCCTTATTGATTATCCTGTGAAATGATTAATGTTGATTGTTATGCACTGATTACCAGCGGAATGTTGATATAGATGATAATTAAAGGTAAATATCTCGAGAAATTTTAATGCATTTGTTAGGTTGAAATAGTTTTAGTCAGTAGTTAGTGGTTAAGTATTAGTTTTGTGGTGTATGTTAATTATACTGATAGATATTAGTAATATATAACAGCGTTGGATGTCCCAGGCGCTGGGCTGATATCGGATTTAGATGACCTGGCAGGTGGACACAATCAGGGGGGCCAGCGCACCGAAGGACTCGACATTTTATTGAAAAACGAAGCATAGATTAAGAGAAAGTAGAAAACGGCATAATGAACAAGACGACTACAGAAATGACCATTTAAAGGGAGGAACAAGTATGATGTTCTACTTATGCTAACGCATATAAGTATCATATGACAGTGATAGGAAGTGGAATGCCTGCCAACATAAGATTGAATTGAAAGTGCAGGAAAGGAAGCAGAGATCAATTCAAATAACAACAGAATTGGGAGAATCATGAAGTATGTTAAGGATAACTGAGGAAATATGTGCGAATGATGTAATCAATGTATGATTTTCATGTTTTATAGAACCACTGTGTAATTTTACTTCAAACAAAAATTAAATTTACTCCACCAAGTCTTTGCTCACTACAGTTTCAGTGACGTATGATTTTCATGAATGGACAAATATATTCACTATACTTACTTACATACTTACCTACTTACGCCTGTTACTCCTTATGGAACATGGGCCGCCGACTAGCATTCTCCAACCCACTCTGTCCTGGGCCTTCTTTTCTAGTTCCATCCAATTCTTGCTCATTTTTCTCATGTCTATTTCCATTTCCCGGCGTACTGTACTATATTCATCTGTATCCTAGAGTTGATATTCACTGTATGATCCGAATCCAATACCATTCATTTCTAACATTATCCCTTTATCTATTTACCTACTGATTCCATAGAATCACTATCAATCAATGTAAAAACGGTTCATTATCGTCTTAATAAATAGCTCTGTTTCTTTTACATACTAAATTGAATTGATTAATTTATGATATATCATATTGTTGGTTGTTTGTTTACGCTTGTTACTCCTAATGCAGCATAGGTCACCGACCAGCATTCCATAGTTCGATCCAGTTGTTGTTCATTCTTCTCATGTCTATCTCCATTTCTTGGAGTAATGTGTTCTTTGGTCTTCCTCTTTTCCTTTAGCCTTGAGCACTCCATCTGAAGGCTTGTCTTGTGACACAGTTGGGCGCTTTTCTCAATGTGTATCCTATCCACTTCCAGCGCTTCTTCCTAATTTCTTCCTCCACTGGGATCTCGTTTGTTCTTTCGCACATTACGTTGTCGCTAATAATCTTTGGCCAACAGATCCGAAGTATTTTGCATAGACAACTGTTAATAAACACCTGTATTTTCTGGATGATGGCTTTGGTAGTTCTCCAGGTTTCTGCGCCATACAGTAGAACTGTCTTGACATTTGTATTGAAAATCCTGACCTTGGTGTTGGTTGACAGTTGTTTTGAGTTCCAGATGTTCCTCAGTTGTAAATATGCTGATCATGATTTACCGATACGCGCCTTCACATCTGCATCAAACCCACTAGGTTCATCAATGATGCTGCCCAATAATGTAAAGAATTTTACATCTTCCAAATTTTCTCCGTCAATTGTGAATGGATTGGTGCATGCCGTGTTGTATCAGAGAATCTCGCTCTTCCCTTTCTGTATATTGAAACCTGTTGATGCTGAGGCTGCTGCTACACCGGTCGTCTTCTCCTGCATTTGTTGTTGCGTTTGGGATAGAAGGGCCAGATCATCTGTGAAGTCCAGATCGTCCAACTGCATCCTAGATGTCCATTGTATCCCGTGCTTCCCTTCAGATGTTGACGTCTTCATGATCCAGTCGATCACCAGGAGAAAGAGAAAGGGTGAGAGTAAGCGACTTTGCCTGACACCGGTCTTTACCTCGAACGAGTCTGTCAATTGTCCTCCATGCACAATTTTGCAGTTTAATCCATCATAGGAATTCTGTATGATATTGACTATCTTCTGAGGCACGCCGTAGTATCGAAGAAGTTTCCATAGTGTTGTTCTGTCTACGCTATCAAATGCTTTTTCGTAGTCAATGAACTTGATGTAGAGTGATGAATTCCATTCAATTGATTGTTCCACAATGATCCGTAGAGTTGTGATTTGGTCTGTACATGATCTATCCTTACGAAATCCTGTTGGTGGTTTCGAAGATGGGCGTCTACGCAGTCCTTCATCCTGTTTAACAATACCCTGTTGAAGACTTTTCCCGATATTGAGAGAAGAGTGATGCCCTTGTAGTTATCACAGTTGCTGAGATCGCCTTTCTTCGGTATTTTGATCAGAAGTCCTTCTTTTCAGTCTGTTGGTACTTGTTCCTCATCTCAAATCTTATTGAAGAGAATGTGCAGTATCCTTGCAGTTAACGCTACGTTTGCTTTTAGTGCCTCTGCTGGAATATTGTCTGGTCCTGCTGCTTTGCCACTCTTGATTTGTCTGATGGCCATGTTGATTTCTTCAATTGTTGGTGGGCCAATATTGATTGGGAAATCCGTGTGTGCTGCTTCGATGTTGGGTGGGTTCAGTGGAGTTGGTCGATTCAAGTGTTCTTTGAAGTGTTCTACCCACCTGTTTTGTTGCTCTTCAATGTTGGTGATTACCTCGCATTCCTTGCTTTCCACTGGTCGTTCTGGCTTGCGGCGATTTCCAGAAGGTTTCTTTGTTATGTCATACAGTTGTCTCATGTTTCCATCTCTTGCAGCCTTTTCTGCCGTCTTTGCTAGATCTTCCACATATTTACGTTTGTCGGTTCTGATGCTCCTCTTCACTTGTTTGTTTACTTGTCTGTATTCAGCTTGAGACGGCTTTTTCTGCTCTTGTTCGGCTGGTATTGATTGCTGCCTTCTTGTTCCTTCTTTCTTGAATCTTATCCAGTGTATCGACAGTGATCCATTTCTTGTGATGGTGCTTCTTGTGACCCAGAACCTTATGACATGTTGAAGTGATTGCTTCTTAGATCCCCTTCCAGTTGCTCCCCACAGTAGTTCCTTCTCCATTGAGTAGATCATGAAAGGCCTGGAACTTGTTGCTGAGGACTATCTTGAATTTGTTGAGTTTTTTAGTATCCTGAAGAAAGGCCGTATTGAACTTTTGTGATATTGTCCGCCCCATTGTCCAGTGCTTCTTGAGTTTCGATTTCATCTTGGCGACCAGCAAGTGATGATCTGATGCTATATCATCTCCTCTCTTGGTTCTCACGTCCTCTATAGTCCTCCTGAACGTTTTGTTGATGCAAATATGGTCGATTTGGTTTTGCGTGGTGTGATCCGGTGAAGTCCATGTGGTTTTATGTATGCGTTTATGTGGGAATATAGTTCCGCCTATGACCAGTTTATTGAAGCCACATGGGTTCGCAAATCTCTCAACATTTTCGTTCCTTTACCCCAGTCCGTGTCGTCCCATGATGTCTTCATATCCGGTGTTGCCCATTCCAACCTTGGCATTGAAGTCTCCCATCAGAATGGTCAGGTCCTTTGTTGGGCTATTCTCGATGATTGACTGCAGCCTATTGTAGAATTGATCTTTAGCTTCTTCATTGTAGTCATTGGTAGGCGCATAGCATTGGATGATGTTCATTGAAATGCCCTCTTTCTTTGTTTTGAAGGAGGCTTTGATGATCCTTGGTCCATGAGATTCCCATCCAGGTGGAGTTATATTCACTATAGATTGATCAATATTCTTATGTGGTTTTAGTGATTCAGTTTTTAAAGTGAAGGTTTGCTCGAATTAGCCATTTTTGACAAATTAAATGATTGTAAAGTACAAACGACTATCATTTAATCATTTCTTGACAGATTACAGGTTGTTCTATGTAGATTTGAATTCTTGATTGAGATCATGAACCGACTGGTGTTAGAACATCATGGAAAACCTGGAAGCACTGATCAGCCGTTTCGTTCCAATACAGGACTCCTCAGCAGTGCGCATCCTCGATTGCGCTCGCGGGATTCGAACCCAGGGACTTCAGTCTCGCGCGCGAACGCTCAACCTACTGGACCTCTGAGCCGGCATCCAATGGTGATAGTATCTAACATCAACCAATCCACGAAATTGAGCGATCATCTTCCATTGTACTGAGACAGATACCTGTCTCTACTCGACATGGATTAGCTACATTGGTCACGGCTTCTCACTAGAGCTTTGAGCTTCGTAAGGGAATTCTCGGAGTTCGTGGTTCGTGGATGTGCACTGCTGAGAAGCCCCAAAATAGGACGAAACGGCCATCCGGTGCTTACATGTTTCCAAAGGTAATCTAACATCAATCGGTTCATGATCTCAATCAAAAACTTAATAATCGCCACAACCCCTATACTATACTTGAATTGTTTTTATCAGTAAATATAACTGAAAAAGTCAACCACTAAATTTAGTCAAAGTTGTAGCCATATTACAACTTGATCAATGAAATTAGATCATCACAAGAAACTAAAAAAATATTTAATTGGTGACCACCTAGTAAAAACATTTTATATCTATTATGTCATAGAAAGATTTTAAAACTATAAAAGAAAGGAATGCAAACTTTTTAATTTGTTTTTATTATAAATAATTGATTAAGAATATAAACGAATCCTCTAGTGCTAAATGTCTATTTATTTAACCACAAGTTTATATTCACAAAAAGTGTCTTTTCTTATGTTTTAAATGTTATCCTGTTATGACGTAAACTATAGAATCATTATTTTGATAACAATAGCAGACAATTATGTTTTTGAAACTATGACAGAAAACAAAACCAAAAATGATGAAGTAATGAAACTAGATAAAGACTTGACGAAGTTTGGGATATTGATATTACATTGATACTTTATCTTTTTTTAAAATAATAAATGTATTATAGTATTAAAGTATCAAATGAATCAGATAGATATTACATATTGTTTTCACTAAGGCTCATTAAATTACAATGGATACATTTAATCTTGATTTGATTAAAGAACGATAGTTGATTTTGAAAGATGATCAATAGTTTCACTTTTACGTAAGATAAGACTAAAAGTCTTTTCTAAATGTTATGATATCAAATATTCAATCAACTCTGAGATGCAGGTACATCCAGCTGACTAGTCCCAAACAGGACGAAACGCGCGTCCTGGATTCCACTGCTAGCCACTATCCATCTCTGCTTATAATTCAATTAACGGTTTGTATAAAAGGTTTATTCTGCATGGAAAATGTGTTGATGAATAAAAGTGCTTATATTTTCGCATTATTTTAGTATTTGTTTTACAGTTCATTATCAAAACGAAATAAATGTCCGTGTTAACAAAGATATGATATTAGAAATTTTGGTTTTATTTGTTTGTATTGAAAACCGATCTTTCGATGCGTTTACGTTTATTACTCTTGAAGTTAGTCTTGTAATGTATCCCATCTGGTGTTACATATATAGTGATTTGTACGAGGTCAAACAGAAGTTCTAATGTTATTCATTAGTGTTATTAGTTTCAGGCTTTGTTGCTCAACCATAACTTTTGAATAGTTATTATTGAATCCAAGTCATTAATGCTCACTAATAATGTTAATAAATTTGTCTTGAGTGATTATTCGTTATGTTTTTTTGGTTTTAGTAGTCAATGGAAGATTTACTACGTGTTTTTTTTATTCACAACATTTATTCCTAGAACTACAAATCACAACAATATGTTTTCTGAAACTATTAAATTTAAAATATATGATCAATAGTTCACTTGGTATTGTTTTACTTGAATCTTCCGATTGATGTTTTGGGACTAAAATTGATCAGTCTCTTATTGGCATTTGTGCATACTGTGCGTAGGCCTCGATATTGCCTTAATTTACAAGCAAGTAAAACAATACCAAGTGAATTAAACTTCACCCCATTGCACAAGCAAGTGGCTATCAAGACTCAGTAGCTAAGTGGATAATGCGATGGCGTTTGAAGCGAACGGTACTGGGTTCGAGTCCCAAAGTGAACATCAACTCTGATATGCAGGTACATCCAGCTGACGAGTCCCAAACAGGACGGAACGCGCGTCCTGGATTCCACTGCTAGCCACTATCCATCTTTGCTTATATGGTCAATAGGTTATTAAAAATATTTGGTTCAATATGACAAAAAAATAGCGTTGAATCATCCCTAAAAGGGTAGCTTAGTAGTTAAAATATTTACTTTCCGAACACTAATTCACCTTTGTGATGCCAAACTATAACAGTTTTAGTAAGTCAGTAATGTCAATATCCTTCACATAAATGGAGTAGCTCAAACATGAATTCATAAACCTGTACATGATGAATGAATTACACTTATTTCTCTATTTCCGTAATCTAAACTTACAGAAGACATAGTAAATAACATTTTCTTTATTAATTCGTGACAGCAAAAATGATGAATGGTTTGTTGTTCAACGATTTGATCTAATTTAGAAAGCATTTTATTTAGAGCATTGACTCTGTGATTAATTTGTTTTTTTTATTTATGTAAACGTGTACCATTTATGAAAGAATAACTAATAGTAAAAATGTTTATGTTCTATCGAATCACAGTCAAGTATTCCAAGCAAAATAATCAATTTGCAATCTTTCAATTATAGTTTTTATCACGACTTACAGACTTTCTATGTTCTAAGAGATACCTATTTATTATCACTTTTCTAAAATATTAGACATTATTTATTACATCACTTAAATGAAATAAATCATCTATTTGACTTCATACATTATCTCTGAATATCATTTATAAATAATTCACTTCATTCATCATGATCTCATCGGTTAATTTCGAAAATGGTTATATGTTATTCAAGTAAAATTTCATTAACTATTTCATTCCTACATGATATTCTTATGTTACAGTCATACAGTTTTTCTATATAGCCAGTGTTGTAACCATCATAAATTCAAATGTTGTTAGTGAATTTTTAATTAGTATAAAGTCAAAGAAACAACATAATTATATAACTTTGTTAAGTTTAACAAGTCGTGGATGCGCACTGTTATGAAGTCCCAAAATAGAATGAAATGGCCGTCCAATGTTTCCAAGTTTCCCATAGTGGTCTAGCTTCAATCGACTCATGAATTCAACCATTAAATCAATACAATCTCCACAAAAACTCTTCTGATAATAATCATAATGTGCATACTAGTGACTGGCTTCAATAGGTATTTCCTGGAGTTGTAATGAGAAGCCGTGGCTAGTGGAGTTTGATTGGTTTTGTTGTGAAATATTAACTCATTAGAGACAATGATGGGTTGGTTGAAGCTAGAAAATAATACCGTTGGATGTTAGTTCAGTAGTCTAAATGTTAATCGCTCACTCGAGAGACCGAAGGTGATAAGTTCGATTCTTGTGAGGCGGGATTGTGGACGCGCATTGTTGAGGAGTCTCATACTAGGACGAAACTTCCGTTCAATGCTTATAAGTTTTACATAGTTGCCCCACATTAATTGACACATGAACTCAACTATTCAATTAACAAATCTTAAGATTCCCATATTATTATTATTTTCCTGTTGAATGGATTAACATAATTCTAAAAACATCTTATTATATTATTAAAATACTTGTATATAATGTAAATTTTTGATAAACTGATCATCTCATTATTCAGATAGCCAAATATATTTGATTTTATTTATTTATTTATAAAATATGATAAATAGATTATCAAAATGTTATCTCCATAAACTAATGAGTAGAAGAAAATCAGTTCATCTTTAATTTAATTTATTTAAATAACGAACAGAATTATTTGTTCTTTTCTTTTCTTTTTTGATGTATAAGTAATTAAATAAATAAAAAAAAGTTTATTTTTGTTGCTAACCAAGTTACCAATTGATGAAATATTCATACTAAGTAACAAAACATTCCATCAAAATGTGCCCTTTTTTTTTTTAAAAAAAATAAGGTAATCATATTAATGATATTGGCAATTCTAAGTTAACTTTTGTGTTTTAAACATTGACGAATATTTATTGTTAAATTATTGATTTTTTTTAAAAATTGGTTCGTTATAAATTGATTTTATTTGCTGCAATATTAAAAATTAAGGGTCTCTTTTATAGCCAGATTATTAGTTATTTATTTCGAGGTGAGTTATTGAATCTTTACTGAAAAGTGTTGACTGGTAGAGTTCAACTCTCTGTAGAGTGAAAAAAAACACACACATCATATTTGGTATTGGGTAATTGTGTCACTATATCGCTAAATGAATGAAGTTTGAAATGTGTGCCACTGGATGAAAAGCACGTGATTCTAGAAAGCTATTTCGTTTTGGTATCAGGTTCTCGTCATTGTATATATATACTACTCCTTTTAGTACTGAATCCATGAATTGGTGATCTACTAGAGCACAGCATTAATTTTTAATACTCCATAATCTCAACTTTAATCGACGTCATAAATTACGCAATCAGCATACATTGGAATCATTGACATCAAATGAAGTCGTGAAATGATTGACATCCACCACCCAAATATTAAGAAATTCTTCTGATAATTAGTCACTAGTGAACAGTGCTCTTTAGTTTTCAGTGGTTGCTATTGTATTAAACACCTACTTCATACTTTATTGGTTGCTTTTTTCTTACTAAATAACTCTAGTACATTTTCTAGTTGATAATGACATCATTTATTCACCACAATTAATATTATTTTTATTAATATGTGAAATTATGCAAAATGATTAATGTTTATTTACACAAAAACTTATAAAAAGATACCTCGATGATTTTTATCCTCTATACAGAATTTTATATATACAAATATTATAATCTAATAATTGAATTCATGAGTCAATTAAAGGTAGACCACTAAGGAAAACCTGGAGTCACTGGATTGCTGTTTCATCCTAGTATGGGACTCCTCAGCAATGCGCATCCATGATTCTGCCACGCGAGATTCAGTTTCACTAGACCACTGAGCTAGCATCCAAATTTTTTAACGTCTAAATTCAACCAATCTAAATATTATATATAGATCAACCTAGAACGTTTTGAAAATAATAATCAGTAGTATATGAACTTGTTTAAAGAGTAGATCTTTACTAATTGAAAACAAATATAAAAAAAACCTAATAAATCAATTCAACTGTCAAACTAAATTTACTTACTAGACAGATATAAGTGATTTCAATTTCTATATTTAAAGAAAGAGGGTTTAAAAGCGGAAATCAACCCTTAACTAAATGTTTGATAAATTGGGATTTTAGAAATACTCCTATGCCTTTTTGACAATGATGAAGATTGTATTTCATTCAAATCATAAATATAAAAAGTATATAATTATATTAGAACATTAAAGATTCTTGTGATCTACATCTAAATGACATTACTAATACTAATGATCGTAGTTATAAATAGAAATTATTTGAGTTCTTGTGACTGATAAACAGCGGATCGTAATTCAAAATTAAACGGATGTGTCATTTGATTTACAATTTGTTTATTTACATTTGCATCCTGTCCAGTTGAACCTTAAATATATTCTTTATATCCATTTTTATTTTAATATTTACGTTAAACTAATGTGATCCGGTCACTTCCTATTTCAAGTCAATAATCCAGAGGTTAAGCGTTCGCATGCGAGCGAGATCGTGGATGCGCATTGCTCAGAAGTTCTACAATAAAACGAAACGGCCATCCAGTGCTTCCGAGTTTTCATTGGTGGTCTATCATCAATCGGTTCATGATCTCAATAAAAAAGGTTACAATTATTTTTCTTTCAAAAGACGATTTTTTACAGATGCCATAGTGTTTTTTGTTGTTGATTGAAAACAACTAGAGTGATATAGGTTTCTTTCAATGGTTTTTTTTTCTTCATAAATAATAAAACTTTTGAAATAATATGCATATTTCTCTTGGTTTCGACTCAAAATATGGATATATTGTTTAAAAGGAAGTCAAAAGAATGAGAATGAAAAGAACTATTTGATATTTGCATTGATATTTATTAGTTATTGAATAGAACTGTCATTAGAACAGTTTTCAGTAGATTAGAGTGAAATTATTTACAGATTGAAACCTTACTTATTCTCTTTGAATTATTATGATTAATCAATAAATAATGGTGTGTTGTTCAATCTCACTTTGAAGCACATTTGACACTTTATTTATTTTACTGTTATTTAGTCCGTTTCAATTTAATAACCAGGAGTAATATAACAATACATTTGTGTCAATAAAGAATTATTAAGATAAATTTATGTTTTTTAGTAAAAGATGGACGAATTCCTCAATTAGTTCATGACAACTTCAAATGTATTTGACATATTTTCATGCTTTCAGTGGACATTTTAAAGTAATAAATTATTATATTTTTAATAACTCAATGAGTGGAAAAATTAAATTTTGCTGACGTTTCGTCACTCAGTGTAAGCCACTTCTTCAGAGAATAAATAATCAAGTCAAAATTAAATCAAGTTTTAATAGTACAAAGGAACAATGCAAGAATATTATGTGCGATCAATCAATAAACAGGTCTTAACAAGTCAAATTTATAACAATCTACCAAATGCTCAATTTATTCGAAATTATCAAGTCAAACCTTGGTAATGATACCTACTTTAGAGTTAGTTTTGCTACTTTACAATTTATTTCTTATCTCTTAAACTACTTATCATAAACAGGAAATATTTTTTATCAAAAAAATATCAGTAGGCTAAACTGTAGATTACTAATTTAATGACAACACCTTATTTATCGTAATAAAGGTAGCTGAAAACAATATCTTTCTTTTAAATACATGTTAATAACATCAAGAGCAGTTGTTGGATTGTACTATATTTTTTACCCATTAAATGTGTATCATATATTTGCTTTGAATAGTTAATCCCTTTGATAAGTCCAAGTAATACAGTGAAAAATTCAAGTTTGTTTGAGCTATGTGGTATCTTTAAGTAATACAATAAAAACATTCAACCATATACAAAAATATTAACACATATATGGATTACTAAGGTCATAATGAACAGCTTGGAACATAAAAAAAAACAAATATACAATATATATATAAATATTACCGGGCTTGGTTTAGTGTAAATACAAGCTGTTTATGAGCGCACTGCAAGGGTAGGGGAACAAACGTTCATATCTCTTAGTTTTGAATAAATTAATATAAATCACTTTAGACAACTGATATACATAATCACATAGGTTTAAGATATGATCAGTCTTACGACATATTTCAACAACGTGATTGATAATGAAGAAGAATGTATGCTTCAAATATGGTATTATAGGATCATTTGACTTTATTTTATTTTCAAACACTTTGGTTTATCAGAAGGGGTTTCTGGAGATTTTAGAAATTTCACATATTAAAATCATGAGTCCATTGAAGCTAGACCACCATGGAAAACCTAGAAGCATTGGACGGTCGTTTCATTCTAGTATGGGACTCTTCAGCAGTGCGCATCCACGATCACGCACACCGCGAGATTCCAACCCAGGATCTATTAGTTTCGCGCCAGGCGCTTAACCAACTAGACCACTGAGCCGGTAGGCATCCAACGGTGTTAATGTCTAACTTCAACCAATCTATGAAGTTGCAGCACCGTACACCATTGTATTCATTGAGTTGATATCTCACAACAGATCTGGGTGAACTCCACTGGCAACGACTTCTCACTAAAACTCCAGGGGTATCTCTTGAAGTCCAGGTTTCGCATTGTGGTCTAGCTTCATCTGACTCATGATTTCAATCAGTGAAACTTTGGTATATGTTTATCTATCTTAACTTACAAATATATGCCATAGCAACAGGATATACATGTACTCACGGATGAAAAACATCTGTTTAGTTAATAATCTCTAAGACTTGATGATTTCCTGACAGATTTACAAAAAACAATAATGACTCAACAACTGTCTAAAATAATATCATATTTCTTTCTCGTTCTTAATTTAATTTATGAATTTTACTTATCATTAAATTTCAGGTAAACATTACAGTAAAAAACAAAACTTTAAATATTTAAGTAAAACAAAAGGCCAAGGGAGAGATAAGGGTGTTACAAATTTCTTATGAACACAAAGACTTGGCTTATTGGCTTGAATTCTTATAGCTCTTGCTATGTGTATGAGACGAGATCGAACACCATAAGGGAAACTAGTGGAGATACGATAAATAACTTTAAATGACTTGTTTCTGTCCACTACATGACCACTATTGATCAAGTGTGATAGAACCAAGCTGTGTATTGTCTTGACGTTACATTTTTCCTAACCACAAAGGGAGTTGTTCACTAACTCTTTGGTTTAATCTAATATTTAAAATAAGAATCTAAATGAAGAATATTTAAGCGAATAATTGTTTTCAATAACTTCATCATCAGGTTCTACAGTTATAAATTCATAATGATGATATTTTACAAAGGCCAAAAATAAGGCAAGTATTAATGAATTAGAAAATGTTATGTGTTAAAAATGGTGAGTGTTTGCATCTGTTACGACATATATATACTTCTAAATTGTATTATTTGCAAATACCTTGATAACACCCTCCTTATTACATATTATATTCACACAACAATCTTATTATTATTATTATCTCAATTGACAGATGAAATTCTCCTACTATGCATTTTATTAACACAAAAGTTTTTGTATTTTCATTTTTGCTATATTACTATTCCGTTGATTGTGACTGAACACTTTACTCCAAATCATCCTGATCATTATTGAATGACCTTTCTAATTTGCAAATAATACAATTTAGAAGTATATATGTATGTATCGTAATAGATGCAAACGTTCACCATTTTCAACACAGAACACTGTCAAATTCATTAATACTTGCCTTATTTTTGGCCTTTGTAAAATATCATAATTATAGACTTATAACTGTAGAACCTGATGATGAAATTATTGAAAACAATTATTCGCTTAAATATTCTTCATTTTTGAATATTCGATGGGAATTTTTAAACTGCATAGATTGTACTAGAAATTAGGATACAAAAATTGTTAAACCTAAAAACAATCCTTCTCAAGACTATTTGAATAGAATTTTTATTATTATTGTAAAACTAAATGAGATGGTCATTGAAATGTCAAAGTACCGAATGGTGTTGACAACTAATACATAGCAAAAGTATATACATATATATACGTGATTTATTCAAAATTACTGAAATATTATAGAACTTTACATAAATAGTAAGCATTAGTAGTAGTGGTAGTAGTAGTAGTAGTAGTAGTAGTAGATATGTGAATTGAAGTTAATCTTTATCAATGATACATCTATTCACAATAAATGATTCCGATTGAATAAAAAATCTATTTTTATTTCTAAGGAAAAAAGTTATATTCAAATCTTATTTTCCTTGATGACAGTAGCTGTTTTTTTGTTTTTTTTTTCATTTTTGCTCAACTTGAATATTTGAATCATTATCATTGTCACTGCCCTAATTATTATTTTTTATGTGTGTGTGCCTATTCTTGTTGTTTCCGAACTTAGTTTTTGTTTTTTATTCCAATGTGATTTAGGTCAGTTAAATGCCGTTGTTTTTTGTCAGTTTAATGATTCCTGACAAAAAACCTACAATAAGTGATATGAAACAGTAACCGTAATAATAGTAACAATAATAATGCGATTATTATTATTACTATTGTTATCCTATACTATTGTAGTGAACAGAACACCAGTGGGGACAATCGAATGTATTTAACACAAAATTACAGGACTTGTTAATAAAATCTAACAATCATAAAGTAAATGCTTAATTTGTTAAATGTCCATCGATTGTCTCAAAATGACTCAGACTTCATTGTTATTACATTTTCATACAAATTGCATCCTGTTTCCATTCTTTACTATTCGATCCTCATGTCTCTCTGTTGCCAAACCTTCTGTTCACGACTAACATCATCTACTACTTATGTCGATATAAGTAGCACACACCATACTATTATACTATCAGTTTATATCGCTCATGCATATCATTGTGTATAATTTTCATTAATTTTTCTTTAACTGTTAACAGTTTTTACTTAGGGGCATCCTTTATCTTTTTAATTCACTCCCGTCATTTAACCTTCTTTTCACTATCATGATTCTTAATTAGACAAAGAAAAAAAGTTTGAAATAAACTTATAATTATTTTTTCCTGAATACGACTGATTTTACTGAATTATTAAATAAGCATACCCATGGTAACAAAATACAATTCGAACAATGCATAATATTCGATGTAATATTGTATAATAGTTTCATTTGAAAATTAATAAAACTGGACGACTGACAACTATTCGTTTTAGAAAAAAAGTCACTTGAAAAAATCGAAAACAAACCCTGAAAAAGAAGACGGGATGGAATTAGAACCAAATCTGATAGATTAAAATAACTATAGGAAAATAGGAAAAAATCTGCAAAGTATTAGACTGATAGGTCCTGGGTTCGAATCCCTCGAGGCAGGGTCGTGGATGTGCACTGCTGAGGGGTCCCAAAATAGGATGAAACAGCCGTCCAGTGCTTCCAAGTTCTGCATTGTGATCTAGCTTCAATTGACTCATGAATTCAACCATTAAATCAATACAATCTCCACAAAAACCCTTCCGACAATAATCATCGTGTGCTCACTAGTGACTGACTTCAACAGGTATTTCCTTGAGTTGTAATGAGAAGCCGTGACCAGTGGAGTTCGATTGGGTTTGTTATGAGATAGTAACTCACCGAAGACAATTGTGGGCGTTTCGTTCAATTTCATGGATTAGTTGAAGTTAGACATTAACACTGTTGGATGTCAACTCAATGATCTAGATGTTAAGCGGTCTCTCAAAAGACCGAAGGTGCTGAGTTTGAATCCTGTGGTTAGGATTGTGGATGCGCACTACTAAAGATTCCTGCAATAAAACAAAACAGCAGTCCAGTGTTTCCATGTTTTTCATAGTAATCTAGTTTCAATGACTCACGATTTCAACAATTAAAAAAATCTGGTGGTGCAACTTCGTCGATTGGTTGAAGTTAGACATTAACACCGTTGGATGCCGGCTCAGTGGTCTAATGGTTAAGTGCTCGCGCGCGAAGCCAGCAGGTCCTGGGTTCGAGCCACGCGTGGTGCGGGATCGTGGATGCGCACTGTTGAGGAGTCCCATACTAGGACGAAATGGCCGTCCAGTGCTCCTAGGTTTTCAATGATGGTCTAGCTTCAACTGACTTATGATTTCAATCTGTGAAAACAAATAATAGTTAATAAAAAACTATCTATTTCAATAGATCATTTTCTTATAATAAATAAATTGTGATTTTAATTTGTATAATAATAAGAAGAAAATGCGTGAATAAGACCACTTGAATTTTTTGTTTTTAAGAATTGTAAACTCATTGAATAATTCTTAACTGATTTTATTATAGTAAAAGCATCAGAAATGAAAAAGAAATCAGAACAAAAGTTTAAAAGGCCAGTGTTCAATGAACGAAAACAGATTAAATTCTTAAAAATGTTTTTTTTTAAAATATTTTTCTTAAGGGAAAGTTTCACTTATCATTAATAATCTATATATAAAATATTATAGGGTTACCATTTAACCAGGTTATAGAAAGATAATACGGTAATATTTAACTGTGCAAATTAAATACAAAACGGTCGTCCAGTGCTTCCATATTTTTCCATGATGATCTAACTTCAATTGACTCATGATCTCAACTCTTAAATAAACATTGATTTAAAGAAAATGTTTGAATCCAACCGAAAGTAAATCGTTCAATTATCAGTTCATTACTTATTTTTTATTTATTGAATACATCTAATTATTGCAAAAGGTTACTTTGAAGAGGTAATTGATTGTGTAAAATAAAAAGTAAATTGATCTTGCACTGACTTGTTCTATGTCGAGCCCATATAGCTTATTCTCGCTTTTGGATATACCAATTTATCCATTCTTTTCAAGTTACATTTTGACCTTGTTAATTATTCGCTTATTATTCTTGACTGATTTTATGTAAACGTATGTGTGCGGATTATTTATCTTACTCATCACATACCTGTAACTTATTTTTGTTACGATATATATATATATATATATATATATATATATATATATATATAGGTAGGTAGATAGATAGATAGATAAATTAATGCTTGATTAAATCGAGTTGGCTGAATTGCTTTCTCCATTGTGTGTCATTTCGTTTCTCTGATCGTTTGTCTGAATTAACGATTGTATGAAATATACGTATTTGAAATTCATTTTCGTATTGGACTTATTTAATTCTGTTATATACTAACGCGAGTTAAGTTGATGATTACATATGAAGACGTGTATATTTCAATAACAATCATTCATACAATCCAATTGGAGCCAGATCTCGGTTCACTAAAATGGTGAACCCGTCAACAATATCATTGTCCAATCTAATTGGTTTCAAATAATGAGCTATCAAAGTTTGTCCGAAAGCTAGAATATGCTATCATGGAATGACATGTTATAAGACACTACAAACTTAAAAATAGAGGATATTCCTCGAAAAGTGCCGATACATGTATCTTTTTCATTGCTTTCAATTAAACTGCTATTTCAACAATTAATTTATATACTTTTTTTATTAGTTCTGTTTTTCTTTTGCAAACTTTCCATTTCTGGATAATAAGCAGCTTAGTTACAATACTATCTAGCATTGTATATTTCTGTGGATATAGAATATATAGCAAGTCTTCTACAGTCAATTTCGATTACGGTTAAATTTTGTTAAGCTCTTTTATTAACTTACTTAACAGAAAATGTTATTCAAGCAGTAGCAATTAGCATATTTCTTTGTACTGTTATGATTACTACCATATCTGTATAAACGTGTACGCTTGATCATATGGCAGACTCGAGCTAAAATATTGATGACTTAAATATCACTCGATGATTCATTTTCTCCCCCATGCATATATATACTCGAATTCTATTATTAGCTTTTGCCTTGCCTAACTGAAACTTATTCGATTTGACTATAAATTCACCTCTCTGCTTTAAACTCACTCAATGTGCTTGTAGCCTTGTTATCTGTACTATACACTACTGAACTGCAATCACCGCTTCTTATTGTTTTCTGATTTCAAACCCCATTGAGATTTATATAATAATAACGGTTATCAATGTGATTGATTAATCAAGTTAAGCTATTACAAATGTTTGTGATTCCGTTTTTGTTTTTCCCAATCCATGAATAGAACTTAACACAAATAAGTTATCTCAAAGAACGAATTAGTCTCATTATTTTTTAAAAAAAAATAAGTAATTTCATAATGTTTTCGTTTCCCAACATTTCAATTTACCATAGAAAAAGAAAACAATAAAGAGAATTGATGTCTATGTTATTATTCTCAAATGATCAATTAATGAGTAGTTATATGCTAATTACTGTAAAACAAACAAAATAATTAACCTTTTGAATTGTTTTGAAATGCTAATAAGCTAAAAGGAACAAAAAAGTTTGTTTTTGTATTTTTACAGTCAATTCTATAAAGAATTCATTCATAATTGTATATATTTCTCTTTAAAGAAAATAAAGAGAATGATCTGAATAAGGTCATGTATATATGTGTATATACTTGAATAATATAGATCCTATAGTGTATAGTAAAGTGGGTTTTTTTTGTTTTGTTTTCACGAAAATAGTTTCTTTGCAGATTCCGAATAGAGAAAAGAAGGATATTGTATTCAAAGATGATTTGAAACATTCATTGAATATAGTTAAACATAATGGAAATTTAGATGATACTGTTTTTAATAGATAATGAGAGTATAAATATTATAACATTTTAAAATAATTAACAGTATAGAGTTTTGTAGAAATTATAGTATTTTTTCATAGTTTTTAAAATATAAATTAACTTTATTCAAGTCATGAATAAAAACTAGAAAATCATCGATGTTGAAAGTAGATAGAATACACATTGAAGAAAGTATCCAACTGCGTTACAAGACAAGCCTTAATTTGGAATCCTCAAGGCTGAAAAAGAAGAGGATGACCAAAGAACACATTATACCGAAAAATGGAAACAGAAATGAGAAGAATGAACAACAATTGGATAGAACTAGAAAAAAGGCCTAGGATAGAGTGGGTTGGAGAATGTTGGTAGGAGGCCTATGCTCCATTGAGGGTAATAGGCGTAAGTAAAGTAAGTAATCGATAGTGGTTCATTCAGAGTGTAAATCTTCTCAGCAGTAAGAACCCACTAACTCGTAGTTGAGAATTGAACCCACGACCTTTTTTTTCATGTGTGAACTCTTAATCTCTAGACCAATGAGTTGTAATCTAACAGTGTTAAGGTTTTTAATTTTTAGATAAGCCATTTTTATTTTGAAAAAAGATTTTCGAGTTTACGTTTATGAATATTATTGTTGTGAAAATAAAAATCATTGGTGAGCAGTCAAATGAATGGAACTTAACACTATACATAAACTTCCTTGATTATGAGAAGGCGGTTGATAGTGTGGATAGAAGAACATTATAAAACCTTCGACACTATGGTGTGTCTGAGAAAATCCTCAACATCATACGAAATTCATACAACGAACATCATTGCAAAACAATTCATGGAGGACAGCTCACAGATACTTTCTAAATGAGAATCGGAGTCAGACAACGATTTTTACTCTCCTCTCTCCTCTTTCATCTGGAGGTTCGCTAGATTATGAAGACCTCCACATCTAAAGAGAAGCATGAAATACATTAAGCAGCTTGTATGCAACTAGACGATTTGCACTTCACAGATGACCTAGCTCTTCCATCCCATACACACCAACAATTTCAGGTGAAGACAACTAGTGTGGCATCAGTGTTTGCATTAATACGCCTCAACATATACAAGGGAAAAAACAACATCCTCAAATACAACATGGAAATCACTAACTCAATCACAATTGATGGAGAAATTCTGTAAGATGTTCAAAATTTCACGTAGCTGAACATCAGTATCATCGGTAAACAAGAGGGATTAGATGCTGACATGAACACGATGATCGGCAAAGCAAAAGCCACATTCCTATAACTGAAACTCATATCAAACTGCTAGCCATTATCCGTCTTTGCTTAGAGTGATTACATCAATGTTTACATTTCTAACGGTTTAATAAATATTTATTAGAATAAAATATTCCTTTAATTACTTCTTTCATATTTCTATTAAGATTTTTCATAGTGAAACATAACACTGTTAGAATTATTGGTGGATTGATAAACTACAGAATGGTTTTATGATTTTACACTGCATAACAATTTCGAAAGATAACGATAAAACCTAGTTGACATAAGTGGAGGAAAATTGAAAATCATTCGCAAATGACAGCTTTAATTGTTTTTTTTTATTATTGCCTCGTGATGATATAAATTTTAGTAATTTCACAGATTGAACTCATGAGTCAGTTGAAGCTAGACCACCATTGAAAACCTGGAAGCACTGGATGGCCGTTTCATCCTAGTATGGGACTCCTCACTGAGCTCCACTGAGCTGGCCGGCATCCAATGGTGTTAATGTCTAACTTCAACCAATCCACAAAGTTGCTTTACCGTAAACCATTGTCTTCAGAGAGTAAATATCTCACAACAGACCTGGTTGAACACTACTGGTCATTACTTCTCACTAGAACTCCAGGATATACCTCTTGAACCTAGTCACTAGTAAGCATATGTTGATTAATATCAGATGGGTTTTGTGGATAATATAGTAATTTCAATGATTAAGATCATGAGTCAGCCATCCAGTGCTTCCAGGTTTTCAATGGTGTTCTAGCTTCAACTGACTCATGAGTTCAATCTGTGAAATTTCTAAAATCTCCACAAAACCCATTCTGATGAATTTTAGTATCAGGTAAAAATTCCTGGTATCACATTTTTTAAAATCCTAACCTCGATAATAGATTTTCAGTGATATTCAATATGAAATGATTGATTTAGCTTTCACCTTATTTCGTAATCATCCTTGTGATGTATATTTGATTTTAATGAAACTGACTAGCTATAATACTGGTTCAAATCCGTAGAAACACATCTATTCTCTAAAGTCTGTCGATGCATTCTTTGGACAAATGTCAGCCATCAAGGTTCAAAAAATTTTGTAGATTGCCTCCGAAAATCTAATATCAAAGTGTACTTTAATGCGGAATCCTTGAGTTTAATGACCATTTTTCAACTAAGAACTAACGGTCAGACAACCTGATATTTTTTTATCAACCATTATACCAAATTCATTAAATATTATTTATTATCCTATTCATTTATTATGACCATTAAAAATCTCAATATACTTTATGGTTACATGAACAGTTATGTACCAAGAATATAGACAAGGAATTTTAGACATGTGATTCAACCTTACACGTGATTTAGCCAATGTAAAAGTCATCATGATGATGGCAAATTGTGAGGAAATAATGGAGTTTTCTTAGGTCGTAAAGACAGTCTTTCTATCTATCAAAATTGTGACTTGTTGTAATAGCCTGAAGGCTATTTATGTATCTAACTGAAAATGTAGATTATATCCATTTTCCATTACAAAACGTTTCTCAAAATTAATGGGCTTAGAAAATATTTACACGGGACTCATCAACTTGGAAATGAAATGATTTCATGGCAAATATAATTCAACATGGTATGAATAAATCCATTTAACACTTAAATTTAACTGACATTACCTGAAATATTATACAATAATGCACCTTTATGTTCTAATGAACCTTTCTTATCATAATATGTGTCCTAAAAATATGCCGACTTATAGGAATCTACTACTTTTGGAAACTTTTGGTACAACTTTAAAGAAACAATATTCTCTATTCTCTCAATAGATAGGAATTTACGATAACGCTGACTGAATATATCAAGATTTACAAATGTAATTAAGCTGTAACAGCGTAGATTATTCTAAAACTCCAATGAAACTCGTTTCCTCAATTTTCAGAATCACTAACAAAATTTCTTTCTTTCATCATACTAAACAACCCGATTAAAAGAATACTTATCTTTCCTTACTATTCAGTCTCAAACAAATATATATATGATGTTAAAAATATTGATGAATAGATGCTTAGCTGACTCCTTGAGTGCTCTGATGAAACAGCTATCCGTTGCTCACTTTTCTTCGATAGTTTTTCTAGCTAAAGTCAGCCCATTGTATAAATTATACTATTATTAATTTTCATAAATATCATATTCTAAGAATTTATTTCATTAATTTAATAGTCGAATTCATGAGTTAATTGAAGTTAGACCACCATGAAAAACCTGAAAGCACTGAACGGCTTTTTCGTTCTAGTATGAGAATTCTCAGAAGTACACATCCACAACCCTATTCGCGAGATCCAAACTTAGAACTAATCAGTTTTGCGCGCGAAAGCTTAATCCTGAGGGCGGGATGTTCACTACTGAAGAGTCCCACAATAGGACGAAACGGCCGTTTAGTGCTTTCATGTTTTCCATGGTGGTCTAACATCAATCGGTTCATGATCTCAATCAAAAACTTAATAATCTCCATACTGATAATAATTTATTTTATTTTACTAAGTAATATGATAAATATCAAAAAGTATGTTTTGTTATTAAAATAACAGTCGAATATTGCCTGACATAAACAACTATCGATTGTGAACATGTATGTATCCAAAATAGAAACTATACATCTGATAATAATTGGTATTTAGTGATAGACTTATAATTTACTAATTAATATAATAACAAATATAACTTGATTATTGACTTTTTTCTACTCAATAACCATAATTTATTTCAATTAAACAATTAAACAAACAAATCATACCAATAATCATTTTAAGTAATTAATTAAATCTAAATACTTTATTCATTATTTACTTCCTTACGCCTGTTACTTCTCGTGGAAGAGCATAGGCCGCTCACCAGCATTCTCCATCCAACCATGTCCTAGGCAATCCTTTCAAGCTCTTCCCAGTTGCTATTCACCCTTTTCATATCTGCTTCTATTTACCGACGTAATGTGTTCCTCAGCCTTCCTCTTTTCCGCTTCCCTTCACGATTCCAAGTTATGGCTTGCCTCGTGATGTAGTTTGATGATTTGCTTAATGTATGTCCTATCCACTTTCATCGTTTCTTCCTAATTTCTTCAGCTGGAAGCCGGTTTGTTCTCTCTCACAAAAGGCTGTTGCTGATGGTATCCGGCCAATGGATGTTGAGTATCTTGCGTAGACAACTATTTGTAAATACTTGTACCTTCTTGATGGTGGTTATAGAAGCGTAGTGAACAAGAACACGGTTGGGGAGCATCGAATGTATTTAACACAAAATTGCAGAGCATCCCAATAAAATCTGAGAACCGTATATCAAATCGTTAATTTGCATAATGTTCATCAATTGTTTCAAAATGCTTCAGACTTCCTTGTCCTTGCATTTTCATACAAATTTCATTTTATTCCCGCTCTGGCTTTCTTGATCTTCCCCCATCTTCTGCTGCCAAACATTACATTCCTGACTCGCGTCATATACTATTCTATCAATATAAGTAACACACCACAGCAGTTCTCCAAGTTTCAGCTCAGTAGAGTAGAACTGTCTTGACGATTACCAGAAAAAATATTTCAAACCATTTAAACTTTATTCGCACTTCAACTGATTTCGAACAATCCACGTTTCATATGGTCGATAGCCATTTAAAATCAAAATATAAAATGTTAAGTATGTTTTATCTTTCTTTTTCTTCCAACATCTTACCACTGGAGCTATTTTGACATGTTTACATTGTAAACACATATTTCTATAATAATTTTATCAATAATAATAATGATAATAATTGCAATAATAACTAAAATAATTAATGCCTTGTGACCGGTAAAAGCTAGAGAGAGCGAGAGAGAAAGGGGTTCAGTAAAGGTTTGGGATCAAATAGTTGTCTCTTTTATCAGCTTGATTATTGACATTCATTTCGGTAATTGAATAATTGATATGTTTTACTATCTAAATATGTGTGAACATTTTTTCCATGGATTGTTATTGTTTACAATTATTTTTCTACATCAAATGTGGTCAAAACAAGTTTCAATTTAATAATTAGATAAACGAATAGGTAGTTTAGAATTTTAATGGTATTGGTATAGATACATAAATCATTTTCCATACAAAAAAGAGAATTCCCGTTCACTATGAATAGTAATTCTGATTGTTTTTAGTAAGAAACAGAATGTATGGTATAGAAATAGGTAATCTATTATTATTTTAGTTAACTACAAGATGAAAACTATTTTTATAGCTAATTCATTATCGCTTATAAAGTTTGTTTAAATGAATGTTTTTTTTAATAGTCAATCGACGCTCGATCACCATGAAAAACCTGGAAGCACTGAACAGCTGTTTCGTTCAATTATGGGACTCCTCAGTAGTGCTCATCCACGATCCTGCCCCGCGAGATTCGAAACAATGATCTATTGGTCTCGCGCGTGAATGTTTAACTTCTAGACCATTGAGTCGGCATTCAACGGCGTTAATGTCTAACTTCAAACAATCCACGAAATTGAGTCACATGTCCATCAGTGTCTTCAGTTTTTTTATTTGCAATTAAATAGTGTGGGTTTTTGTACTTTAATACATTATTCTATCTAGTTAAGTTTCGACTTCTTAAATACTCATTTAATTGGCTTAGCTTAAGTACAAGTTATTTATCAGAAGGGTTTTTTGTGAAGATTTTAGAAATTTCACTGGTTGAAACCATGGAAAACCTGAAAGCACTGGACAGCCGTTGGATGCCGGCTCAGTGGTCTAGTTGGTTAAGCGCTTGGCGCGAGACTGATAGGTTCTGTGTTCGAATCTCGCAGGGAGTGGGATCTTTGATGCGCACCGCTGAGGAGTCCCATACTAGGACGAAACGGTCGTTCACAGCTTCCAGGTTTTCCAATGTTTTCTAGCTTTAATTGACTCATGATTTCAACCAGACAAGTTATTTAATTTTGTCGGCATATTTAAATGTTGATTGTACAAGCTAAATTTTTCATATCTTTAAATGCTAACAGTTTTCTACAAATATTTGAAATATGTGTCCTGTACACAGGAGTCACTTTTAGTTTCGTTTCATGATTTGTGAGAATAACGTTTATATATATAATAGACTTATCATTCCACTTGTCTACTTGAGTAAAGCGGTCACTTCCTAACATTATTCTGTACACAATTATTTTGATTACTCACTGTTCTGGATGTAATAGATTACCGTTTTGTTATATAGAATTTAATGTTCTTAATTACGTCATATAATTGAGATATTTAAATCCTATAACATGAAGTACTATTTCCAACTAGCTAAAATTGTTTTCACGTATCAGAATTCTGCATATTTCTTTGAACTATTTTTGACCAAGAAAGCAATAATTATTTATGTAGTTCTGGTTCAGTTTTTGTCAGTTTTTTTGTTATTGTGTTTTTATTATTACCATGATAGCTAAGTTTTGTAGAAGAATGTTAACTATATTTCTACTTTTTTTAAAATACATTCTAAAGTGAAACTAGGCTAGCTTAGATTAAAATGGAGTAGTTCATCACTATAGTAAATTATAAAAGCAATCGAAGTCTACAAGTAAGGTGATTAGCTATATATCCAACAAGATAATAATAATTTATATATTCTGAAAATAATAATTACAGAACTCACGTCAGTTTACAAGCATGATCTATTTGATATAAATAGTAATATTAGATGTACAGAACAAACATGTGATAGAAGAAAGTTTTAACTATACTAGTTCAGTAGTTGTTGAAGTAGTACATGTATTACAGCGATCCAATACATCAGCCGGGAGTTTTTAATATTTCTTAAATGGACAGCCTATTGATTTATGAACAATGTAATTAAGGTTATTTCGTGTGCGAGATCAAAATAATGATAATTATTTACAACTAGAGAAATTGAAACGAAAACAGAGAGCACGGAACAACAGAGCAGTAATTACCAAAATATATGAATCAGCTCTACCTAAATGCGTGTGTAATGTGACACAGTGATAAATTGTTGATGTTATTCACATTAGTTAAACTTGCTAGGGACGGTGTTAACATAAAGTGACAGTAAGTAAGTGGTTTTACTTAGAGAATGTACTAATAAAAATGGCTAAATATTTAAAGATCCTATAATACTACTTGTGGAATGAGATACAATTACAGATGCTAGACCATTCAATGCATTTTCAGAGGAGCAGTATGCATCGATGCGGTGAACAAATAATGAACTATACTATTCATCAGTTTACTAATATGCAAACACTTTTAACAATACATATCATTATTTTGAAAGAAAACACACTATTTCATTGATTTTCATACATCACAATACAGTTGTGTATGACGTAAAAGAAAATATTGAAATGATTGTTAGGAATGTGACATTATACATGATACATTATGCATAACAATACAATAATGTAACATACAGTGAACACATTCACTTTCATTATTTATTATTCTTAATATGAAATATGGTAAATAAAACCAATCTAACATCATTTGTTTATTATAAACAGAAACTTCTTGTGAATGTTTGTACAAAAAATTACAAAGAGTTCGACAGAAATATTCAACATTTAATAACAAATTTATGAATGACAGTTACATATGAAACAAAGTGATGGTGAAAACTGAGTAAAAATTGTATAAAAAACAATAACGAGTGCAAATGATATTCGTTAAATACTACTGTAGTGAAGGAGAACACAGGTGAGGACAATCGAATTATATTTAGAACAACATTACAGAGTCACTTGGTACAATAGAAAAATCATACTATAATATCTAAATTGCAAAATGTTTAATAATTGTCTCGGAATTCATTGTTCTTGCGTTTCTATACGAATTGCTTTCTATTCCCTATCTTCCTTTCTTGATCTTCCCAATCTTCTGCTGCCAGACATTACATTCCTGACTCGTGTTCTATACTACTTATGTCAATATAGGTAGCACGCATCACACTACCATTATACAAATATAAAATATAATCATTCGTATTCTGTAATATAAAATCGAATTATGAGCAAAGAAAATATAAGCTTACCATTTGATAGTCACTATTAAAACTGCTATACAAGTAGTCAATACATCAGGAGTTATTTGTGACTAGAACAAACTGAAAATGAAATTCGCATAAGGAAAGTTTCAGAAATGTAACCAATGTTCAACATTTGCCTTACTAAATTCACTTGGTATTGTTTTTTCTTGAATCTTTCCACTGAGGTTTAAGATTACAATTGATCAGTCTGTTATTGGCATATGTGTATACTGTGCGTATTGCCTCGATATTACCTTAATTCACAAGCTTTATAAGAAAAGATAGATAGTGGCTAGCAATGGAGTCCAGGACTTACTATTTAATTATATGCTTGATTTATTGTTGATAAGACAAAAATATGTGAAAATAACTATTGTTAATTAATAATTACTTTACTTACTACTTTTATCCCTTGTGAAGGAGAATAGGTCACCCACTGCCATTCGCCTCCGTCTGTAGCTCTTCTAGGGCTACTGTCAGCCCTAAGTTTACACAAAAGACGAGGGTTGAGCATCGGGTCAACATCCCTATATCGTAGAAAACAATCCAGAATAAACACATTAAACCAATTAAACTCTGTACTCAGAGTTGAAATCTCATCTTTCAGGAGAATTATGATGCTTCATGATGAAAACCAATATTCTTCGGAAGTCACGAAACCAATGCTCCTTTCAACAACTAACAACAACAATGAATTCACATTATATTGAAAAATATATAAGTGGTTTGATTTTTATTTATCTAGTAAGTCTATTCATAACATGGGTAGAAATATGAGTACTCTCTTTCAATAATATCAAGTTCTTTAGTGTAATATGATTCCATAATCATGAAATAATTTCTTCCTTTTTTTTAAATAAAAAAAAACTGTTAATTGCGTGTTAAGCTTGTTGACCTTCTGAAAATAAAACATGGTCAAAGATTTCCATTGAATAGTTTCAATGTATATCCTTCCATTATTCGCTTGATTTTATCATGCATATTGTAATTAACCATTTTAAATAAATCCTCTAAACAAAATATACTCTCAGAAAAAATGTATTAAATTTCTTCAAATAAATTAATTGTACCATGCATTTACAATTATAGATTATTATCAGAAGGGGTTTTATGGAGATTTTAGTAATTTCAATAGTTAAAATCATGAGTCGATTGAATCTCGCGGAGGCGGGATTGTGGATACGCACTGCTAAGGAGTCTCATACTAGGATGAAATGGTTGTCCAATGCTTTAAGGTTTTTCATTGTGGTCTAGTTTCAATCGAATCATGATTTCAACTATTGAAATTATAGATAAACTTAGAGGGTCAGAAATAACGTTTTGAGCTAAATAACATGAATTTCTCTGGAACTTATTAACTATTAAAATTGAAAATTGGAATTGAATTTTTTTTAACGGAAGTGATACTAAACAACAATAAAAAAAGAATTCAGAACATATAGAAATAAAGAAATAAAGATCATGAGCGTTCAAATCAGCTTTTAAAAAAAGATAAAACGTTCAATCTAAGCATTATATTTTGTTCGGGATGTTGAAATCACAGAAATCATTTGATAGGCTTCTTATTTTTGTGATTTGATTATGGAAATTGTGATTTTTCAAATATTTTCATGCTGAAAGCATTCATTATTACATTCAGTTTGTGTTTACCATCTGGAAGGATCTTAAATATCATCAATTCGATTTCCTTTTAGTGCACTATTTTGTGTCGCTTTTCAAGGACATTCTTGTATATATTATCCATGAGTTGAGTATTTGTGATTCATTCTTATGGACTGTTTGTGGAATTATATATTTGCCCTGCTGAATATAGTTTTCTTCCTCTAGTTACCAGGGATGAGACTTAGAGGAATAGCTTAGCTTTATTCTGTTATTACATAGCTGATTTACGTTCCATTTGCTGGTACTAAGGTAACATCCTGATATCTCAGCAATAACTTATTTATAGAAATATTTTAAAAATTTGAATAAAATATCAATGAAATGATATATTTTCTGAAGTAAACCCTTTTATAATAAAGGAAATGAGAGTATGTTAAGGATAACTAGGTATAAAATGAATTATATTTAAACCTACATAGATAAAACTGTAATAGGTAAATGAAAATCAATTATAAACAGATATAGTGAAATAAAGTAAAAAAATAAAAGGTTTACATTGGTAAAGTCAAGAAAAACTAATCACCCTAAGAAACGTGACTATTGGACTCTTAATAGCTATAATTTAAGCAAATATAAGAAGTATTGGTTTTTATCTTTAGATAAACATCTAACCAATTAGATGCCTAAAGAGTGTCAAATAAACATTTTTACTCAGCTTAAGACTATAGTGTTATTTAGTAAATTCAGACAATGTAAAGTAGGCAGTACCAAAAGAAAAAGTGTCCACCGATGTTTTACTTTGAAAATGAAAGATAATGAGTTTAGCATCAAGATGGGCTTATATTAACATAGCCATTATCTATTCAGTTGTATAAATATCTAACTACAAAGTATACTGTTTAAACAACTGCATAGCTTAAGAAGTTTTTAGGGAAAACATTTTCACAGATTTAAATCATGAATCAGTTGAATCTAGACCACCATTGAAGCCAGTAGGTCCTGGGTTCGAGCCCCGCGTGGTGCGGGATCGTGGATGCGCACTACTGAGGAGTCCCATTCTAGGACGAAACGGCCGTCCAGTGCTTCCAGGTTTTCAATGGTGGTCTAGCTTCAACTGACTCATGATTTAAATCTGTGAAAATTTCTTAAATCTCCACAAACTTCTTCTGAAAACATTTTCATTTAATTTCTTGTCATAGAAATCGATACAAGGTGAAATTCATATTCAAACATATATCTCATTCTTAATACTAGAAGACCATCAAATTTCATTCATTTTATTATCCATAAGTAAATTTGTCTTGATCAATGTGATCTCATTGTGTTAGTTCATAATGATTGAATCCCAAAATGAGTGTGTTTAAAGTACTGTATGTTTTTATCTTTATAATAAATGAACACCTGATAACTCTTCATTGAAAAATACAGAGTATTCTGTATATATTCACTTGCTTGAATACAAATATAACATCTAACCAATAAAGATTATTTTAATTATCTCATAAATAGAGAGTGACTTATTCCCTTGATTTATCTGGTTTCTATTGAAGAGTACATTTAGTGTGATTACATTTCGAACTTCATATCTTTTCAAGTTTTCTTGTGATTCCTATCAATTATATTACATTTTAAAAGACTTCGAAGTAATTTGCCATATATTAAGAGAATTCTATCACTTACATTCAACATAGCTGTTCAACGATACCTTGTTTTTCGAAAAACCATAATTCTTCAATTGTGTTCTAAGGGACTTGTCAAAGATTTTCAAATATAAAAAAACTAAAGTGAATAATTTATATCTCAAACTATTAATACTTATTTTAGATGGGGTAATTCCTGTTATATCCTAGTGGAGATTAAATTACAGGTAACTTCCGAGGATTATTAATGGACTAATATTCTATAAATATTTTTATTGTATAATTATTCAATAATTAGATTATGTATATTTATATTCCCCTTATTATAAACTTCATTTTGACCTAAAATTTATTATTATACGATTTACTGTCCCTAAATTATGCTCAGTTTATTAACTACTGCCTCCCACGTTCACAACCACTTTTTGGCTTTATTGTGTACAAATGTTATTTCTTAGTTTATGGTGCGTTGAAGTCTGTTTGTTTGATATATAAACACAGTATGTTTGATATATATGATTCGCATATTGGAAGCTGGTGTTGGTGTTCTGGACTCAAGTGGATGGGCTAGGCAGACATAGGACCAAATAAGACTCTAGGCTGATCATACCGATCGAACGTCATTGGTTTTGGCATAGTGCTAAGACTGTAAAAGTCGTATTTTGATTGGTGGATAAATCACTTGATAAAAAGCCAGACATAAAGTCATAAAATTTCCAAAAAAGAAACCTTGTTTTCTTATCTAGAATGGACCTTGGTCAACATGTAATAAACTGGCTTGAATATGATGTTATTAATTGAACCCTTATAAAGTACTCAAGGTGCACAAAGAGAATGTAAGTGAGAGACGTTACTTTCATTTATACAAATAAAATACAAACTATGGACCATAAAGTGACAACCAATTATTATTATTATTTAACACCTGATATGTATAAGTGAATATGTTATTTTTCACAATAAACGATGATAAATTACTCAGTAGAAGTAATTGATTTAATGAGACAGACATAGAAGACTATTCGAACTTATTTCCAGTCCAATCATTAAGATGTGAACTATTTAAAACAGCTGGATTAGTCACACAACATAAAAATCATAGTCACAAACAAAATTTATGAATAAACGATGTGTCGACTAACTACTTAAATTTGTCTGACTAATAATTTATATTCTATCCATTTATCCTTATCCCAAATATTGAATCGAATTCTTCGAAATAATATAAACACTTTATTAATATCTGTCTGGGAAAACATCATCAACAACTTTTAAGTAATCGTAATCCCAAAATTAAGGTATGTGAACATGTATCTAAATAGTTGCAGAAACAAATAGAATCAAATGACCCAATAAGAGTAGAGGATAAACATTCATCATCCTCTATTGCCAAACACATAATTCAAACAGGTTATAAGCGTAATCTTAACTCGGTTTTCGTAGTGTTGAACAAAAGTGTAAAAGGGCGTATACTAAAGTTTATTGAAGCATTGGTCATATGAAAATTGAAACCCCATTTATGTATTCAAAAACTCAATAGTCATGAATAAGACTTTTCTCAATCTTGAGTAAAAACACAAAGTATAATACAATAATTAACAATATAATCGGTCTAATCAGTAAGTCGAATAATCATGTATTTTCGTCTCCATAACTTATAAAACCCGATGTTATTGATATTCACTCGGTGAATGACTGTAACTGTTAAAGTTTATATCTTTTTTAATTCAGTCTATCCTAAGTTTCATGATAAGTAACATTTCTAATTCATTAAGCTCCTTCACATTCAATTTTAATGTTCTTTGTATACTTTGATTATTATTAGGAAAGGCTTAATTCAGAATAATTCAATTTGTACAAATCACAATCTATTTGAATTCTCAATTCTTCTGAACAAGTTCAAATATGATAACCGGAAAAAAACAAGATTTGTTTGAAGCAATTAGTCCCTCTTACCCTTCATTTCTAGTCTAGTTGACCTTTTATATTATTACATATAAATGATCTTAACAAGTTTATTACGTGTTATCAGATTGTTCGAAATGTATTACGCTAATATCTCACATAGTTCTGATAATCTCCATCTTCTTATTACACTATCAAAATTTATCAAAGGGACTCAAACAATAATACTTTAAAATTTATAATATGTAATGTATATGTATACTAACTTGATTCATTTCTAAAATGTTTCCTTTCTCTATCAATTAACTAACATACTTTGATTAATCATAAGATTAATAACTTGTGTATAATTCTTTGGTTTTACACTCGTTTTCATTTGCACATCTTAATAAATACATATTACGGACATGTATTATTATTATTAATAATGGCTTTATTCAATATTATATTTTGGTACAATATAGAATTCTCAGCACAGGTTATTTCAACAAGTTGCTTACACAACAACAACAACAAAAAACAACAACACAGTAACAAGTACAAAAAAAAAATGAAAAAGGTTCTTTTTTTAAAAAAAACCCGAAAAACTGTACGACTTTTAAAATTAAGGACATGTTAAGAATGCAAGTTATTGACTAGGTTAACTCGAACAACCTGTTCGTCACAGAGTATATTTGCTAGGTAAGGTATCATAGAACTTTTATACTTTTCCTTGCGTGCATAGATTTCAATGTAATTAGGTCTCGTTCTGCCAGAAGATATACAAGGAGAAATATAAGATTGAAGGGGATGGCTAGTATCTGATAAAATAACACCTGCCAGGAGTTTGCATGATTTTAAATGTCTATCCACAACCATATTAATTATGACCTCGAAAGATTCACCACACATCTTGCTAACTGCCTTCAGTACTCTTCACAATATAGCAAAGTCTTTCCTCAAAAGCCCGGGAAAGAATAATGGAGGATAGTCAAGAATATTAGGCAATATGCAAGAATTGACAAATTGTAAGAGTAAATGACGAGTAATTCCAAGAGCATGCAATCTCTTTATGTAGTAGGTCGAACGGAAAACCTTCTTCGATAACGATAAAACGTGGGAAGACCAAGACAGATCAGAGAAAAAGGTGACACCAAGATAATTGACCTTCGACACTGAGTTTATCAACGAGTCTCCGATGGTACAAGCACTATGGGATCTCAAAGTAGTGTTTATATTCCGTTCATGTCTCATGCTAAAGTTAACAACTTGACATTTAGACGGATTAAGTATGAGACCATTACCAACAGACCAACAATCAATACGAGACAAAAACTCATTCATTTCTATGGGATGTAAAGAGGAAGAGATAGGCACACATACAGTGAGATAATCCGCATATTTCACAAAAGTGTTTTTTGTGGAAGATGGCAGATAATGCAGAAAAAAAGAGAAAACAAGAGGTGAAAAAACAGCTCCTTGTGGTACACCTTCCTGAGACAGTAAAGACTCTGAACACTTTCCTCCAAACACAGTGTACTGTTCCCTTCCAAAGAGGTAGGAACATAGCCAGTTGTTTTTCCAGCTGTCAGTGTTGACGCTGATTAACTTGTTAAGTAAACGTTGTCTTGGTATAGAGTCAAAAGCTGAAGTATAGTCCAGAAAAGCACAACGAACACACCTCTTACCCTTTTCTAAGTTGAACACTATGTTGTGATGCAGAACTGCAACAGCATCTAAAGTGCTTCTTTTGCGCCTGTATGCGAACTGGTATGGGTCAGTATGCTCTTTTATCGCAGGCTGAAGTGAAAGTATTAATAATTTTCCATGGTTTTGAGGAAAGTTGAAGTTATTGCAATAGGTCTAAATTTTACATTCTTATCACCAGATGCTTTCTTGGGTACAGAAATTATCTTCATCTTTCTACACATTTTCGGTATGAGATTAGATGAGAATTATCTGTTAAATATAGTTGTGAACGGATGACACAGAACGTCAGCACATTTTTTACAAAGGATGTTTGAGATACCATCAGGTCCCAAACATCGAGATGAATTAAATGACTGGAGACATCTTCGTACATCAGTCTCAGTGAAAGTAGGAACACAGCTATTATTTAAACCCGTGAATAGAGGGAGCATCACATTAGATGACTAACGTACAAAAGACTTATTTAAGTCACAAACATTCAGCTGGTTATCACTTCTAAACTGTCTGTTACCTGTAAGTTCTTTAAAGTTTCCACATACTTGGATAGTTTTTACAAGACAAGAGTTTTTGAGTAAAGATACAGTTGAGACGTCTAATCTCTAGGTTTATCAGACCATTTAGCTTAGGAACTTCATTAGAGTTTTTCTCCTTGTACATTCTTTCTTTCATCCTCCGTAGTCGTTTTAGTTGTGTAGATGTAAGTCGATAAAAACTCACAAAAATGGTTTCAGTGGGACAACAAATATCAGAACAGAACTTAAGGTAACAAGTGATAACATCAGTAGTGTTTTCCAGTGAGTCATCTGTAAATAATTCCCAGTTTGTCGTATGAAACATGTTTTTCAGATTTCAGATATTTTCTTCTGAGTAATTCCTATATTTGACTTTCTTGGTTTGATGTAAGAGTGTAATCTTCCCATGCTTTCCATATACTTTAGGTAGAACACGAATTATACAGTGATCCGAGCTAGACAATGGAGCACGTTTACGAGTCGCATATATACCCACATCATTAATGAAGACGAAGTCTAAATGGGCATCTAAATGGGTAGGAAAATCTACTACGTTTTGGTGACCTAGTGACGTAAGGAAGCTACAGTCACATGAATTGAAATCACCACATACAACCGAAAGTGAATCACTGAAGGCAGTAACAGCGAACTCAGTGAATTCATCAGCAAAAACAGATAGTGCAGATGATGTGCAGTCTGGAATCACATAGATATTGATAACATAAACATATTTGTATTTATTCAGATGAGTTGAACGACATCTTAGAGTTAGACAGTCGATAAAGTCATTTGAAAATCTTAAACACACAAACGAAGATCGATACCAATTTACGTTTATAAACGTAGCTACACCGCCACCACACCTCTTTTTATTGTTTGATCGATCCTGACAATAAATTTTGAAATCACGTAGTGATACTAGGCAGTCATCCTGTAGATCATTTAACCAAGATTCTTGAATTGTGATGACACCACAATTACGATACATATTTTGACTTAGTAGGAATTGCAGACAGTCCATTTTGTTGATTAGTGATCGGCAGTTAGAATTTAGCAGCTCGGGAATCGACATACGATTAATGTTCATTCTCTTTAACGCATATTGTCAACCACCACGATGTCTTTTATAGTACTTTTTCGTAACTTGTGCAGCGAAAGGTCGTAAGCTTTTCATAAAAGCGCCTGAATAGGTTATGCGATTAATGAACATAATTATAAATTAAAACAAACGAAAATAACAGATAACTTGTTGAAATAATCATATGGCAGAAACAGGTAGCCGAGATATTCAAGCAGCCCGCCAGTAGTGAAAACATTTCGAAGACAATACTCTGTAGGAAAAGATATATATATATATATATATATATATATATATATATATATATATATATATATATATATATATATATATTACAAGTTTTACTCTATATTTATTGATTATTTCTTTTCCTACAGAGTATTGTCTTTAAGGTATTCATGAATCGATTTTTATTTTTATTATTTTCGTTGAACTTATCTCTATACCTTTTCTCTCCTCTTTTGACTGATTTTTATTCTTGAAAAATTATAAATAGAGAAACGGAAATTAAAAAAACAAAACAAACAAACCCATACAAACATACGCACATAATAACGCTCAGTATTAGACAACAACAAAAAGTAATAATAATGACATTAACCGATGACCAACTTTCTTTTCTGTTTTACTAAAAAGATGAACAAAGATAATCACATTTGATTGGCCACTGGGTGATGATCAATGTCATGTGTGTCAAGTCCTTCTCAGTGCAGATCGAATGTTATCAACCAAGTTGCAGTGTGGCCACTAGTCTAGGTGATTCGGTATTGCGTGCAATATGTTAAGATAAGATGGTGGTTGAAGGTAGTTAACAGGAAATCCTGGAACCGGGTTTCATGTTATTTGGCACTCGTCAGGAAGATGTACCTGTAATCTTAAGGGAACTGGTGCTTCCTGACTCATTCGATCCCGTGTCACCCAGATTCATAGTCAGAGACGTTACCACTGAGTTATTCGGGCCGCGACCGACCTCCCGTAGGACTGAAATGCAATCACATTTGATTGATCACTGGGTGGTGATTAATATCATGTATGTCAAAGATATTTTTATAGTATACAAGATTAACTTTCTTTAATATAAATGTGAATTTCATCAAAATTGATTAATTCAATATGTCAATATTAGAACAACAGGTTACATAACTAATAAACATGTCTCAAGTTAATTTCATTATAAATTAGATTATATTAAGACTAAAAGTTACCATCCAAACTTTCAGTTTTATAATTCATCATTGTCTGTATATGTAATTTAATGGTTAGATAGATAAAATTAATAAAATTACTTACTAATTTAATACTTTCTCAGTTGTAGATGAATAAATGAGTCTTGAAATATAATACTTGAGATTTCGTTAATACAAATAACAATCTAAGCTAAATCATGCTGTTCCTCATCTTGTACAGAAGATGATACATTATCTGGTGTATTATAATTCTGATTCTGATTTCACATAATGTTCATTAGCATTTTTATAATACCGGAATATTTGAAAGTTTACAAATTTATAATAATCAGTTTAAGTGTTGTGGAGATTGTTAAGTTTTTGATTGAAATCATGAGTCAATTGAAGCTAGACCACCATGGGAAACCTGGACGACCGTTTCGTCCTAGTATGGGACGGTGGTGCAACTTCGTGGATTGGCTGAAGTCAGACATTAATACCGTTGCATGCCGGCCGACTCAGTGGTCTAGTTGGTTAAGCGCCTGGCGCGAGATTGATAGGTCCTGGGTTGAAATCTCGCTGGGTGCGGGTTCGTGGATGCGCACTGCTGAGGATTCCTATACTAGGACGAAACCACCGTCCAGTGCTTTAAGGTTTTCCATGATGGTCTAGCTTCAATTGACTCATGATTTCAATCAAAAATTTATAATATTTCAGTTTATTTCATTAGTTAATAATAATAATATATTCAGACATCTTTTTTCCTCAATCTAATGATTCACATGTTTAAACGTAGTCAATTGTTGATGTATCGTGTGAAAATCATCTTCATGTTTGTCTAATTTCTAAGGTTGCTAAAATTTTCCCAGTTATATGCTTTCATTAGAACGCAATAGAATCTATCTCACGATTTGTAGGTAGTAAGTATGTAACTTTTGATGAATCTATTAGTTTTTAAGACTATTACTATTGATGACATTTAATGATTTTTATTTTCAATCTTGAAGAGATATCAGTTCAAACCTTAAAACTTTATTATTGCAGAATGTTGTACAGATTACTGATTTTCATAATCACTAGAAAATCAAGAACTACTGTATAACTGTAGGGATACTACCCCTAACTCAGGGTCTGAAAAATCGGAAAAATGATCTTGATGGTCTAGTCATAGTATTCTGGTATCAGACAATGGGTTTTAAGCGTTATTTAAGCCCTAACGCTTCAGGCTGGGTTATTTTGCTTACTACCTCACATATGTGTTGTATGCAATATAAGCTATATGGCTATGTAGAGCTGAAGGTTTCATATGAGGCTGGAGGTTCGCCATTGGCATTGTGGATGGTTTGGCATTACTTTGGAAAGTTTTGCTGACTGTTCATGCAAAAAATTGGTTTGCCGGTTAACCGATTTCATTCATACTGGTGGTTGCTTTCCAGTGTTCCCGAGGGACATTGTCATTGGGACATTGTAAGGCATGTGACCATTGCTAACATTAACGAGTTTGACTGTCGTGTAAGCGGAATAGGTCAACTTTGGCTTGTTCGTGCTGTGCATAATTGATTCACGCGATCATTGATTGGAATAACTATACATGTGATGTGAATGTGTATATGAATGGTCCACCAGGGTGCTTGGTACCTGTGTGGTTGCGCCACAGGACTGAGCTGTACTATTCAGATTTTATCGTTAATGCCTATACGGTGTCTGGTTCCCCTGCTAAACTGGGTTGAGCTGTACTGTTTGGGTTGTCATGTGAATGTCCGGATGGTGTCTGGTTCTTCTGAAAACCAATGTAAAATTACCCTGGCCCACAAGGGTATATTACATAACTGGTTATATATAACTGTATAACTATATCGTCTTAGGTTTGAACTTCTCAGCAATGTGTTATAAAACCATCATATTTACATAGTTTTTGCTTTAATTACTTGTTACATGTGTGTTGCTGAGGAGTTGGGGAAAAAACACAAATTATTAATTAGTGAAATAACCTATTGTATCGTGGAATAAGAAAAAGAGTATTCAGGGGAGAAATTTTTCTTTTCGACAAATTCATTTACTTAAGCTGTATATTCGTATTTATGGTTATATGGAAACTATATATATCTATAGAAGAATAGAAAAGATTGTATCATAAATTGATTTGAAACTAAATATCAAATGAAGTTACGCAATCATTAAGCGATAAGGAAGGAATATAAAAATGGAAATAATTGATGGGTCAAATAATTATCCAATTGAAAGATATAAAGAAAATCGACAAACATAAAGGTCATAAAAATATATAAACAGAATAATAATCAAGTAAACTTGTATACGGTAATAATAATAATGAATTAGAGTTTAACATTGCAAAACAATAATTTTAAAAAATCAATAATAATCAGATAAAAATGAAGAAAAAATGAAAAAAACCCGAAGCATACCAATAAATGGAATTAAGGTCTAGGAAAGATGAGAGGTTGGACGAATCGTTTCATAATGCAAAGTTCAGGCTTGAGTTCGTGAACTGCCAATGTCTCAGCAGTGCATAAAATATTTAATTCGACATTCGTTCAATCCAATGCCTTTGACTGTATAGATTACTTTAAAACAAAACTTCTTGAAAGCAAAATGTTCACAGTTGATTAAATATTTCTGTGTAGAACTAGTGATTGTTTTACCTTCTTCTTTTTAAAGTCATGCTGGATAATGTTCTGAGATGCCTTTTGGAAAGTGCTCGCTTCAAGTGATCAATTATCTGACCCATAAATTATTTTCATCTTTATATTCCTTCCTTATCACTTGATTATTGCGTAACCTCATTTGATAATTAGTCTCGAATCAATTTATGATACAATCTTTTCTATCCTTCTATAGACATATATTTTCTATATACCTATTAGTTATTCGTATAAATATCATATACAATACTTTATTATTGTTTAAGCTTAATCAAGTTTTATCTAAACTTATATAGGATCTTTTAAACATTTCTTAAAGTAATGTTTTTTATTATTTTCAATAATGAATCTAACTTATTAAACTAATAATTTAATACAACTAGTCCCTTTGATTAACTTCCATAATGCGATGGGAAGACAAAGTTCATCAGATAAATGTAATATATATGGCAATACATTTCGAACAATCTGATCATACATATACTTCTTAACACATTTTTATAATGAAAATTAAAAAAGACAACTAAACAGGTTAAAGGTAAGCCGTAACAAAGAAAAATAAAGTACACAAAAACAATGTGATAACCACTCTGGATAAGAAATCAGTATTTCCAGATTAGATTAATGATAAGAACAAATAGTTTTTGAACACAAGTAAACAAGAAAAACACTATGTATGTCATTCTAATCAGAATGGGTTTTTGTGGAGAGTTTAAGAAATTTCACAAGTTTAAATCATGAGTCAGTTGAAGCTAGACCACCATTGAAAACCTGGAAGCACTGGACGGCCGTTTCGTCCTGGTATGTCATTCTATTCATAGTGATTAAAACAAAATATTCAGGATAAAATTGAACAATTTAATAGCTCCATATTCAAATAAATAAGTAAATATACATATGATAGTTAGCTTAACAGACAAGATATCTAACATATTTATGAACTTTATATTGTATAAAATAAGTCTTGACGCCATTAGCTATTAGGATATGAAAGAAAAAGAAAACCCTATTCAGACTTCAAAAATAAACCGCTAATATTATTTAATATTGTATCTTTTTTTTTCTCTCGTAATAATGAATTGGGAATAGTGAATTATATTAGAAAATATTATACTACTTTATATTGATAAAGAATATCGTTAATTCATTTAATACATTAGTACAAAAATGAATCATGACACCATTCATATGCTGATTACTTGAATATGAATGATAATCATTGATATAAAGATATAACTATCGTTATTATTAAAGAGGAAAAAAATGTATTTGTAAATCGCTATTAGTTCACAATTATATTACTTTATTAGATTATTATACATATTGTATGATTGTGATAGAGAAACCTTATGTTATTGTAAAAGAAAACTTCTTTAAAATAAGTTTTATTAATAAATATTTTATCAGAAGGGGTTTTGTGAAGATTTTAGAAATGTCACAGATTGAAATCATGAGCCAGTTGAAGCTAGACCATATTGAAAAACCTGGAAGAACTGGACATCCTAGTATGGGACTCCTAAACAGTGCGAATCCACGATCCCGCACCCCGCGAGATTCGAACCAAGAACCTATCAATATCGCTGCAGGTGCTTAACGAACTAGACCACTGAACCGGCCGGCATCCAACGGTGTTAATGTCTAACTTCAACCAATCCACAAAGTTGCACCGCCGTACACCATAGTCTTCAGCGAGTTGATATCTCACAACAAACTGATAGGTCCTGTATTCGAATCTCTCGTGGTGCGGGATCGTGGACGCTCACTGCTGAGGAGTTCCATACTAGGACGTGCAGTTCTTCCATGGTTTTCCAATGTGATCTAGCTCCAACTGGCTCATGATTTCAACCAGTAATAAATATTTATTGTCATTTATGAATTATTTCATTTAGAAAGCTCATTAAACTAGTAGATTGCTCTTTGTATATAGACTCATTCATATGTTTGAACAAGTTTTAATTTTGTACATTTTTGATTCATTCAATGATTTTTTGACCAAGTGGTAACACCTGGTGAGGTGGGAGTGTGAATAGAAAACATGTACATTTTGTTCAGAATACTCACATTTACCTTATAAATTTAATAAATCGTTTTTACAAAGTAAATTAGTATAATATTGTTACTTTATCACTAAATGTTTTTAAGTGTCAAGCCCCAGTTATTAAGAAATTATATTTATCACCGTGAACCGGAACCAAATCATCATTAGCCATGATAATCTGCAACCTCACACCTAAAGACAGCGTAAGAATCTTTTAGAGTTTATCTGTGTGATAGTCAATAGTGGTCTCCAAAAGGCTTTTTAGGTTTTAAAACATAAAAATCAGGAAACACGATAATTTTTACATTCAGAGTTTTCCGGTTTTTGTATGGTTGACAGTAGATATTAGTTTGTGATTCAAATTGTTTTCATTAATATAAAAAACTAACCATAAATATGTAAATTAACGTATAATGTATACTTAATTCTGTAGGCAGTAACTTTTGTTCATGAAAGTGATATGATGGAAAGAAAAGTCAATTTTCGATTGATTTACTCATTACGAGTTTCAGTTCAAGATTACTTCCGTTTTAATTCAATGTAATGATTACTCAATGTAGTATTTGTTTTCTTTTCTCGTATGATATTTCATTCTCTATAATATGCGATTTCCTTGTATTCCATTGACATGAACTATGCTCAGCATGTGATTTCATCCTAATTATAAGTCGAAATCGGTGTACACTCAATATATAAATGAATGTTTTTTCTACTAGAGTCTTCTTCGTCGTGTTTTGGGGTTAATAAATCATTACTTATACCAGTCTTTGTGTTCTTAGTTTCTCATCGTGCAAACTGCAGAGGTCCCACGTTCCGAGTATAAGTGATGAGCATTTCCGATATAACATTCAGCGACGACCAGATACAAAAATTAACATTAAAAGAGCCAAGACAATAAGCATTCAAACGACAAGTTAAAATAGAAAGCCAAATAAGATTCTCTTTATTCTGTCTATTAACTATTTTATATCTCATTAAAATTATCCATAAAAACACCACTTACATGTATTTAGATTATCAAGTTAGACTAACTTATGGTGATCAGGTAATGTGAAGCTTTAACAAATTGGGAACAGTTATCACTTATTTGGTGAATGTTATAAACAAAAATAATAAAGTGAGAAACCTGTGAAACTAAAATGTGAAGGATGATTTGTAGACTTTACTTGATGTCTATAAAACCTCTCTCCCTTAATCACTTTGATATTTCATTACTTTATATATATATATATATATATATATATATATATATATATATATATATATATATATATATATATATATATATATATATATATATATATATATATATATATATATATATCAAAGTGCACGAAACAGGTTGAATGTATGACTAATTAACCACCATGATTGGAAGGTATACCTATAAGTTGATAATGAATGATGTTATTCAAATTGGCACCTATATTTTATGTGGTTTGTATGTTAACAGTTCGGCCTAAAATATATCATAATATTTTAAAATTTGTCAAGGGGATGCATTTAGTTAAGAGCTAATTTACACAGTGAAAATATCAATATAATATTTGGTTCCTATGTGAGAATATTATGTACATATATATATATATATATATATATATATATATATATATATATATATATATATATATATATATATATATTCATGATGTTGACTCATAAACTAAAGTAGCGTTAACATAACCAAATCAGTCTAAATCCAAGAATAAGCTGTGTTAAGCAACACATCCTTCTTTATTTCGACTTACCATACTCAATTGAAGAATATATCCATCAGTCATATGAATAGTTATGCTTAGAATTTATTCATTAGTTTGGTTTTTATGTTTAATAAAAAATATCGTTTCAAAATTTTCATAGATTGTGCATGATGTTCGTATTATTTTACTCCATTCAAAGCAAACAAATCGCAATGAAAATTAACGTTTTACATTCATTTCGATAATGTAATAAGAAGACGAAGATTATCAGAACTATGTGATATATTAGCGCAATACATTCAATTCTTAGCTATTTGGTGAATAGTTTCATTCCTTTAAAATAATTTTATAACTTTTAAATGTGTAAAAATCTCATCAACAGTGAACATGTTGTTTGATTGAGATCATGAATCGATCAATGTTAGACCAACAGTAAAAACGTGGAGGCACTGGACGGCCGTTTCGTCCTCAGTAGCGTGCATCCACGATTCTACACACGGGAATCGAATCCAGGACCTCCAGTCTCACGCGTAACTGCTTAACATGTTGTCTATTTCATTCAGTTTCTTCTACAGTAAAACAGTATAATGTTTTATTCAAATGATGCAATATGAAACAGTCTTGATGTGAAGATTTAAAGTCGATAATAAAATGGAAAAAATACATTTAAGTATTGAACATCGAAAAGTTATAACCACCAAGAAAAATGACGATAACAAAACTTGTGATGATAATCGCTTACAAACCTGGCCAGTAGAATTAATGAATTTTTCATTTGTAGCATAATCAAAAAGGTCAATCCTACTTTTAGGAGGCTTCAATGATGTCATTCAGTAGAACATTAAATGCTTCTCAGAGAGACTATCATTTCTGGAATTCCTATAATTAACACTTAAGTGGTCTAAATAAAATTCAATCACTTACTACGGTCTAAATACGGTCATAAATTAATGTAAGAAATAAGAATTAGGAGTCAAAGTTAGATGTATATGCTAGAAATTAGATTTAGAATGTTCATCACAAACTGACATGAATTCTAATGTCACAATGTTACTTAGCCATATAGAAAAATAAATTTAGCACCAAAATCCAATACACGCTATCTTAAATCTGATTGGTTTGTCTACAAATTATAGATCTGTCATTTGCGTCAAAAAATGAATTCCTCATAAATTCTTTATATTTTGTATGCAGTCATAAGACTATGAATGAAATACTTACATTAAATCATGCCCAAAATTCAGTGAATTAGCTAATTTCATTCTTTTAGATTCCTTTATACAGTTTCTTTCAGTCGATAAACGAAAAGTATGGGATTATCATTGTAGTAATAGCATCAAGTGATCATTCACATTACCTTTTTAATTGTGGAAGAGAACAAGAGTTATTTGATAAAATAATAAATACATATAACAGTCAAGCTCTATTCTTCTGAATTGTGCTGAGGACATTGCTATTGTAGTGAACAAGAACACGGGTGGGGACAATCGAATGTATTTAGCACGAAAATTACAGACTATCTCAACAAAATCTGAATACCATAAAGTCAATCGTCAATTTGCAAATTATCAATGCATCATATCAAACTGTACTGTTCAAGCTGCAAACACTAATCCATTGTCTCCCATTCCATTGTTCATAAGTTTTCTTACAAATTCCATTATGTTCTTGCTCCACCTTTCTTGGTCTTCGCCATCTTTTGCTGCCGAGCATTACGTTCTTTTAACGCACGTTATATACTACTTATGTCAATATAAGTAGCTCACACCACACTATCACGGTTCAGAAACGTGATTCATGTATTCAAATAGAGAAACTTGCTAATCTTTCTGTGCCTTGATAACACTAATATTTTCCCCTGAATCATATAATTACGTTCAATTCTTTTTTTAACTGATTACACCATTACGTGATTTTCCGATCCCCTTCTAGAATAATAATAATACTGTATCCGTTTTTTCACAGATTGAGGTTAAAACTACGTTATTGTTCCACTGCCATGATACATTTATCAACACATTTTTGAATGATTACTCATAGGGTCATTTTCAAACCTTGTCTTTTGATATCCCAAACCAATTTAAGGAACAATTTATGTAAACATTTCAAATAATATATATCAGATAATACAATAAGTGAAAAATATATCTTTATAATTAAATCAGTGACTTAACAACTGTTAACATTATGATAATGTAGGGATTAGTGTATATTCTGAAGATAATTTCTGTTATGAATGTCATAACCTCCAGAACTTTTAAAAACTATAAAGCATTACATAATTATTTTACTATGATCCAGGACTCTGATTATGCATATTCAATAACAGATTAAACCAAACCTTATATGGCGCTAATCCGTGTCGGGTAGAAACAGGTGTCTACTTCAGCACAATGGAAGATGGTCACGCAACTTCGTGAATTGGTTGAAGTTAGACATTAACACCATTGGATGCCGAGTGGCCCAGTGGTCCAGTAGGTTAAACGTTTGCGCGCAAGACTGAAGGCCCTGGGTCCAAACCTCGCGAGGGTTGGGATCGTGGATGAGCACTGGTGAGGAGCCTCACAATAGAACGAAACGGTTGTCCAGTGCTTCCAGGTTTTCATTGGTAGTCTAACAGCAACCAGTTCATGATCTCAATCGAAAACTTAACAATCTCCACAACCCTTAAACTGAAAATATTTTCTATTGAATGTATAGAATATTAAGAATAAATTCAATTTATTCATTGACTAAATATAAAAAGAGCTAATATTTTTATAACTCATTTAAATAATTTATGCATTATATCATGCTTGCTGAAAATGAATCGTTATGTGAATTTTCGAATTACACATTTTGTCTTTTATATTTGACTTTTTTTTTTCTTTTTTTTGTAGATGTGATCACCCCCTGTCTGTTTTTCTTTTTTGTTTTTTTTTCTTTTTGTCTCCAAACGACTACATACATTGGATGAAACATTTCACTTTCGATGTGTAAAAAAAAGGTCTAGTTTGACCTATATATTCAACTGTTAAATTAATTCATGTCAAGGGACAACAAAAAAAGATGTAAATCAGATTAGGTCATTTAGTGAGTATTTACATTTTATGAATATAAATATATATTAAGGCAATTGACGGTTGTTTTATTGTTGTTGTTTTTTTTACAAAACATATAAGAATCATTATTATCTATAACTAAGTTCTAATTTGTCAGTTATAAATCATCAATATCTGTAAAATTGATTAATGAGGTGTGAAAAACAACCAAAAAAAAGAATAGCGTAGTAATAAAATGTATATTTATGATATGATTTATAAAGAAAAGATGTAAATACATAAAATAGATAAGATACACAAAAGTATTAAGAGAAACATTATTAAATAAAGTGAAAAGGGATTAGAATGAATAGGAATTTTCAGAAGGGGTTTTATGGAGATTTTAGTAATTACAATAGTTGAAATCATGAGTCGATCGACTCTCTCTCAGGAGGGGGCGTGATCAAGGATGCACACTGCTGAGGAGTCCCACAATAGGATGAAACGGCCATCCAGTGCTTTCAGGTTTTCTATGGTGGTCTAGATTCAATCGACTCATGATTTCAACTATTGTAATATGAATTTTATTTAAATGAAATGAGTTTTATGTTTAATTTTTTTTGTTAAACATATTTTGTGAGTTATAACTCTTTGAATTTTCGAGAAAGATGTATAATTTTGATGGAGTTTTATTCTCTGAGCTAAGTGGTTTAGCCGTGGAGATATTATTATTCTTCTAAACGACATCATTAATAACAAGAACCAATCAACATCGAGGTCTACAGGACAAGCTGTGAACCATATACAGAGAAATTTGAACGCTTCATTTCTATCTGAAGTTCGTGCTGATGATGTCGTTCAGAAGAACAATGAAAGCTCCACGATCAAACAGTCCAGCTCAGAAAATAAAACTCCATCAAGATCATCCACCTGAGCTACAAATTTCCACCATCTCAAGATGTATAATGGACGTCATAATAATTAATCTGTATTTGCCATTTGATTTACTTATAGTCACCTGATTCATTTACCAGCAACTAAGACCTAACCAATGATTTTTATCTGATGAAACAAAGAAATTGATTTTCTTTTACATAAAGCACTTTTTAATTTCTCGATCATACCACCGTAAACTAGTACATTTCTTTTCACATTGTGAATAATTGACATGGAGTCACCTATTGTGTACTCCTATTTCGATGCCTTCAGTTGAATCCAAGTTGTTGGATATTTTTTATAGAGGAGGAGGTGATATAATAGAATAAAAAGGCAAAATTACATTTCGACCTCATCGTGATTGTTTTCCAATCTTAATTACGTTTTCAGTTTAATATAATGATTACTCAACATAATATTAATTTTATTTTCAGAACCGAACGGGACTGGGTTCGAGTCTCGGAATGAACATCAACTCTGGGAAGCAGGTACATTCAGATGACGAGTCCTAAACTAGGACGAAACATGTGTCTTGGATTCCACTGCTAGCCATCATCCATCCCTGTTTATAATACTCTAATTGATGCAGTTACAAATATGATTTAAACATGCATCATTCTGTTTATCCATTTTTAAATCTTTTTGGATATTCGCTAGTCAAAAATAATATGTAGGAACATTAGCTTAAAACAAAATTCATTTGTTTCAAACTTTAGATGTAATAAATTTTTATTCTAAAATATTGTCATCAATAATTGTAAAATTTAAAATTGTTGACCTTGTTGTTCTCAACTCAGTCTAAGTCTGCGGTAGTTTCACCAAGAATGCGCACCAAAAAAATGTAATAAGTAGTACGACTAATAGGATTTAGTTTGTGTTCAATATGGTTTATTAATAAAAAATTGATAAAGTCAAGTAATGTATATGTGATAAACAATTTTGTGTTCATACCAAAATAATGTTAATAGTCGGATTTATGAGTCAGTCGAACCTAGACCACAATGGAAAACCTGGAAGCATTGGACGGCCATCTCGTCCTAGTATGGAACTCCTCAGCAGTGTGCATTCACGATCCCGCCCCTCTCGAGATTTGAACCCAGGATCTACTGATTTCGCGTGAGGGCACTTAACCACTAGACATCCAACGGTGTGAATTTCTAACTTCAACCAATCGACGGAATTGAGCGACACATTTACTATTGTCATCAGTGAGTTACTATTCCACAACAGACCCAGTTCAACTCCACTGGTCACGGCTCCTCGAATCTTACGAGGCGGAATCGTGGATGCGTACCGCTGAGGATTCTCATACTAGGAAGAAAAAGCTGTCCAGTGCTTTCAGGTTTTCCATAATGGTCTAGCTTCAATTGACTCATGAATTCAACTATTAAATTACTATAATATTCACAAAACCCCTTTCTGACCGAATAATCATTTCAATAGAGAAAAGAATGTTAACTGAAATCAAATCAAAATTCCTCGAAATCAGTAAACATTTTTAAACATACGGCATTAAATGAGATTTCGGTCGAATAAATAAAATATCAAAAGGATTCTTCATAAATAAATAATTGGAAAAACATGTTCTATACATAAAAAAACGTATCACTTTAAGAATTTTTGTTTCCATGTATTGTTACTTTTAGTTCTTATTAAAAAAAGATTAATGTAATCTACGATGAAAATATCATAGGGCGAGACTCTAATTTATGGACGAGCCATTCAGAAACGTTTGAGGAATTTCAAGGTCATGGAGCCAAGTTCAACACCTGGTGCTCACATACGATCGGTTTACAGCGGATTTTAGAGAAGAGTTGATTATCGTGCGGCTAGAAGAGATGAGACTACTAAGAAGTTCCTGTACCTGTGACTGCGGTTATCAAATGACTGCAGTGCGGTGTGCAGACTATCGTGATGAGATTGTATTTCGTTGTCCTTTATGTTGGAGAAAAAAGTTTGCTCGAACGGGGACTTTCGTCGCTCGATCGCGACTGAGACTGAGGCAAATCATGATAATAATTGCAAATTGGAGGCACCAGTGACAATGGCTGCCGCGTTTACAGATGTTACTGAAACTTCAGCCGTCCAGTGGTATGAGTATTTTCGTGATATATGTGCACTTAAAACGACACGTCTACACGTATCATTCGGAGGAGTCGTAATTATTGTGGAAATAGATGAAACAGTAGTGCAAAAGCGAAAATACAACAGGGGACGTAGTATCAAGGAAGATTGAGTAAGTAGCATGTAAAAGAAGAATATCTTCTGTAATTTATTAGTCTCTTACAATATATATTTACTTTATACTAACTGTCTTCTGATTGACTAATAATTGTCAAGGTCACTCAAGATTCGTTCAAGGTTCGTCCATAAACTAGAGTTTCGCCGATGGTTTTGTTTAAAAATGGAAAATTGGGTAGACATTGTGATTTAGAGTAAAGAAAGTGAACATTGGTTAGTAAATATTAACCCTGTTCATTAAAACTTTACTTAATTTGGCATCTGATAATCGATTTAGTTTGAAATAACTTTATATCATGTTGTTGTTTCTTTTTGGATTGAACATTATGTACACAAATATATTTCATTTTTGAATTCACTTGTTTGGCTTGTATCTTCCCATTAAGGTTTAAGACTGCAATTGATTAGTCTGTTATTGGCATATGTGCATACTGTACGTATGCCTCGATATTACCTTAATTCACAAGCTATTTGTAAGCAATGATGGATAGTGGCTAGTAGTGAAATCCAAGAAGCGCGTTTCGTCCTATGGATTCCACTGCTAGCCACTATCCATCACGTTTCATTTTTGGTTAAAAATATTGTTCTTATATTTATTTATCCATATTTCTGACTTACATTCATGTTATGGCAATGTGTTATATATTTACTTATTAAGACTACTAGCCATATAGTCACATACTTCATATCGATTGAAAATATATTAATCATATATTTGTATGAACATACAATATTTTTCTATTATAACACATCCCAATTCAAATCTCAGTAAATATATTCTACATAGAACCATTAGTAATTAACTGGCGACTAAATTTCTTTCCATTATCTTATCAATATATTTGCGTTTAACATATCAATTCATCTAAGTTGACTAATGGAATTCATATTTTAATTGATGCATTTATCTAATATGAATAGTAGAACAATGTGTAATGTTAACAATAATAATAAGATAATAGTAATAATGTTTTCTTAAATGTTTTGATTGACATTTTATAATTGGTTAGTAATTCATTAAAAAATAATTCTGAACTTAACAACAATCAATCAAATATGACAAAAAAAGAAGAAAAGAGAAAAAAAAAGATGTCAAAAATTCTTTCTTCATAAATATACTGTTTATGATAATATTGTCTAGACATTTTAAATGTATTTTGATGAAGTTTTATTCTTTGACTAAATCATCCAGTTCAAAGAATAAAACTCCATTAAAATTATCCATCTGAACTACAAAATCTTCCCCATCATTTTAAATGGGTATATTTCACCCCACCCCCACCATCACCACCACCATCACCACCACCACCACCACAACCACTATCACCATTTGATTTATTTTTCTATATATTTGAGAAGTATTTTAAGAAGTAATTCATTTTCATAAATATTAGAAATGATACATTTAATGAGTAGATGATAGAGATAAATCTTTACATTAGATTGATAGTTATTCATTTCAATTTACTTAAGAAAATTTATATTATTATTATTATTATTATTATTATTATTATTATTATTATTATTATTATTATTAACCATACAATTAGATTCATCATAACTCTGAGACATTGTTCTTCATATCATGTTAACTGACATTTTTCACTGGAAAAACAAACAAACAATAACACACAATAATATTGATTATTGAATGTTTTATATATATATATAATTTCGAATTAATCATCAGGAATGTAACATAATTATTGTCATTTATGAGTATTCAATTAAACTTATCCAAATTATATGGTTCCTTTGAAAAGAGTCATACAGCGATTGACTTAGGATAAAATTGATAGTTAACTATGTTGCTGTTATGATTTTTAAAAAATAGTTTCTCTGGGGCTACTGTTTGTCCCTAGCCCGGATAAATGAGATTTGGGCATAAGGTTAGCGACCCCATCCTGTAGAAAATTAATTTGCTAAAAAAGCTCTAATCAGAAAAAAATAATAATTCAAACGATTTAAACTATGACGTGGGAGTTAGAAGGTCATTGTTTTCTCAAATGTTTGTAATTCGCCTAGATTATTAGTGTTTGTAGGTATCAATTCTAACGTTTGAATTGATAGTATTAAATAAATTGAGCATTGAGTGAAAAATTAATGATAAAATATTCATCTGTTATCTGAATTCGTAGAATATTGTATTTCTGACAATTCATGACTTCATGTAAGTGCACTTTTGAGGAGTCTCATACCAGGATGAAACAGCCTTCCAGTGTATCCAGGTTTTCATTGGTGGTCTAGCTTAGATGAACTCATGAATTCAACTGTTAAAATACTTCAATCTACAGAAATCCACATACTGATATTTATTATCACTAAGATTAGTCACAAAAAATACCATTGGTCGATGTAAAATTCTTACAAACACATAACTTATCATAAGTTTCTATCAGTAATCACATTGAAAGACACATCATTCACAACTGAATGATCACTGGGTGGTGATCAATGTAATGTGTGTCAAGTCCTTCTCAGTGCAAATCGAATGCTAACGAACAAGTTGCAATGTTACCGCTAGTCTAGGTGATTTGATATTGCATACGATATTTTGAGATAAAATGGTGGTTGAAGGCAGTCAACAAGAAACTCTGGAACCGGGTTTTATGTAATTTGGCACTCGTCAGGAAGATGTACCTGTAATCTTGAGGGAACTGGTGCTCCCTGACGTACTCGATCCTGTATCACCTAGCTTCATAGTCAGAGATGTTACCACTGAACTAAGAAGGACCTGACATACATGACATTGATCATCACCCAGTGATGAATTAATTGTGAATACATCTCAGTCCGGCAGGAGGTTAGCACCGCCTCCAATAGCTCAGTGGTAGCATCTCTGACTGTGGAGCTGGGTGATGAGGGATGGAATATATCGGGAAGCATCAGTTCCCTCAATACTACACGTACATCTTACTGACAAGTGTAAAACAGCAGGAAAGCCGGCTCCAGGGTTTCCTTTTGACTACCTCCAACCACCATCTTAAAGACACATCATTCATGAGATTTACTAAAAATGAAATGACTATGTCAAAAAATACTAATATCACGTTGAGAAGTCATTTTTATGAAGTAACTGGATAATGATTATTATTATTATTTGCACTTGAATATTTTATTCTGTCAATACTACAAGTTGATATAATAATGGCTTTATTCATAGATTGAAAGCAATTGATAGAATGGTATTACCTTAAGTCCAGTACTATTTCTCATTCACGTACAAGTTATGTCTGAAGTTCTGTTCCTATTGCTTCTCGTCATGGGATCTAAAACTCTGTTATCCAATGTCATGTATTACATAGTACTTTTAATAAATTTTGGGCTTGTTTTCAGCTTAAATATTTGTCAATGTAAATAAGAAATTTGAGACGGATTCTAAATATAAAATAAAAAAATAATGTAAAATACAATACAGCTTTTCTAAATTTACAAACAAAACAGCTTAACATAAAGATTGCTAAATAAAGAAGGAATAAAGTGTATTGGAGCGAAAATATTGTCCATAAAATTACAATTCATAAATGACACTACTGAAGAAATTGTGACTTAAAGACTAAAAAAAAGCGGTACAAAATGCATTTAATGCAGCCAGCCTAAAATAGCTCATTTCGTTCCTTCTTTATTTACTAAATATCAAACTGGGAATTTTCACTATAAAAATTGCTTCTGGTATTTATTATTTTTGGATCAGAAAAATCTCCCAGTTACTAAATAATAATAATAATAAACAAATGTTCAATTTAACTTTGACACTTAAATTCATCATTAAATGTTTTATTCTAAATGGCAGGAACAGTTAGCACCGATTTTCAAGCAGGCCGCCATTATCACACACATTATTATGTTTATCTTGATTTGCAGCATCTTATCAACATTTTCTTTATTACTAGTCGGCAGATTGTCAATATTCTTCATTATTATGGATTATTTTAGAAAAAAATTCTAGATTCTTACAAAACAATTTACTTTTTTTATTTGGTTTAAATTGTTATATACAATACAGTAATATATATTAGTTCAGTGATGTTTTTTGCACTCAAATATTTGGAATTGAATTATTTTCAAATTATAGTAGCTTAAAAGGATATTTATATATCAGTTGTTGAGATCATGAGTCAATTAAAGCTAGATGAACATGGAAAACTTGGGAGCACTGAACGGCCATTTTGTCCTATTGTGAAGCTCCTCAGCAGTGAGCATGATCTCAACTACTGAAATTACTAAATTCTCCACAAAACCCCTTCTGATATATGTATATACATATTCTTAAAGGAGTTGATTAAAGAAAAGAAAACTGAAATAGTATTTTAAATTTAAGAAAACTCATACATATCGAGGTATCCTTTATGTTTGAAATATAAATTTGTTTTCAAACATTTTTGGAGATACTTTAATTATTAAAACAAAATGTTTTAGATTAAGATAGTTGAGATGGTGGAAAAGATTTATAGCTCAGATGGATGGTTTTGATGGAGATTTGTTCTTTGAGCTGGATAGTTTGATCGTGGAGCTTCAGATAGAAGTCTGAAGTTTGTGCTGATGATGTCGTTCAGAAGAACGACATCATCACGTTATCCACTTAGCTACTGAGTCTTGATAGCCACTTGCTTGTGCAATGGGATGAAGTTTAATTCACTTCGTATTGGTTACTTGAATCTTCCCATTGGTGTTTAGTACTGCGATTGATCAGTCTGTTATTGTCATATGTGCATACTGTGAGTATTGCCTTAGTTCACATACATTATAAGCAAAGATGGATAGTTACTATATAATGTTTATGAATTAAGGTTATGTCGAGGTAATACGCCCAGTATACACATATGCCAATAACAGACTGATCAATTGCAGTCCTTAATCATTCACTATAAATTTTTATTATTATCTTTTACTAAATATTTACGCGCAACTGTTAAACATCATCATCATCAATTACAATTATTGTCATTTTCATGTTAATTTTAATGGTTTGAAAGATGTTTGTCTGAAATTTCTTTCCCTTTTTTCTATTTGTTTGCTTTAATATTTATTTATTGGTCATAATCATTTATTTGAATTCATTCAATATTAAATAAGACAATTACTTAGACTGAGTTTATCAATATATCATAATGTTGAGATTTTACATTTTTCTTTATGCTATTATAATTCATTCTTTAAATGTATATAAATCAAATTGTAAACAATTCAACTTATTAGTGATATTTAAAGAAAATTGTACTGACATTAAAATGAATTGATAATAGTTTTATTTATTCTTGTTACTATGATGATTGTGAAATCATTGTAAAATTTATTTTTTTGTGTTATAAGTTATTAGTATATTTAAGTGATATTTTCATACTGAATGTTATTATTGTATATGATATATCATAACTCCGCCTGGAGTCCCTCCGGGAGCTACTGCTGGTCCCAAGCCCGGATAAAGGGAGAGGGTCGGGCATGGGGTTAGTGTCCCCATCCCGTAGAAAACTAACTCGCTAAAAAAACGCTAATCAGAAAAATTATTCAAACCTTTTGAACTGTGCTCTTGGAGTCAGAAGGTCTTCATTTTGAAGAACTATGACGCCTCATGATGAAAGCCGAATTCCTTCGGAAGTTACGAGGCCGATGACCCTTCTGACAACCAGAGCGACCATTTATTTAGGTACATGGAATGTTCGTACAATGTGGGACACCGGGAGAACCTTCCAAATTGCTGCAGAAATGAGAAGACACAACCTAGAGGTACTTGGGATCAGTGAAACACATTGGACGTAAGTTGGACAACAACGACTAACTTCAGGAGAGCTGTTATACTCCGGCCATGAAGAAGTAAATGCCCCACACACACAAGAAGTTGCATTGATGCTGTCCAAACAAGCGCGAAATGCGCTTATAGGATGGGAGTCCCATGGACCAAGGATCATCAAAGCCTCACTCAAAACAAAGATAGAGGGCATTTCAATGAAAATCATCCAATGCTATGCGCCTACCAACGACTACAATGAAGAAGCTAAAGATCAATTCTACAGTAGGCTGCAGTCAATCATCGAGAAGTGCCCAACAAAGGACCTGACCATTCTGATGGGAGATTTCAATGCCAAGGTTGGAACGGACAACACCGGATATGAAGACATCATGGGACGACACGGAATGGGAGAAAGGAACGAAAATGGTGAGAGATTCGCAAACCTATGTGCCTTCAATAAACTGGTCATAGGCAGCACCATATTCCCATATAAACGCTTTCACAAAACCACATGGACTTCACCGGATAACACCACGCAAAACCAAATCGACCATATTTGCATCAACAAAACGTTCAGGAGGAGATGATATAGCATCAGATCATCACTTGCTGGTCGCCAAGATGAAATTAAAACTCAAGAAGCACTGGACAATGGGGCGGACACTATCACAAAAGTTCAATACGGCCTTTCTTCAGGATACTAACAAACTCAACAAATTCAAGATAGCCCTCAGCAACAAGTTCCAGGCCTTTCATGATCTACTCAATGGAGAAGGAACTAGTATGGAGAGCAACTGAAAGGGGATCAAAGAGTCAATCACTTCAAAATGTCATGAGATCCTGGGTCACAAGAAGCACCATCACAAGAAATGGATCACTGTTGATACACTGGATAAGATTCAAGAAAGAAGGAACAAGAAGGCAGCAATCAATACCAGTCGAACAAGAGCAGAAAAAGCCAAGTCTCAAGCTGAATACACAGAAGTAAACAAACAAGTGAAGAGAAGTATCAGAACCGACAAACGTAAATATGTGGAAGATCTAGCAACGACGGCGGAAAAGGCTGCAAGAGATGGAAACATGAGACAACTGTATGACATAACAAAGAAACTCTCTGGAAATCGCCGCAAACCAGAACGACCAGTGGAAAGCAAGGAAGGCGAGGTAATCACCAACATTGAAGAACAACGAAACAGGTGGGTAGAACACTTCAAAGAACTCTTGATCGACCAGCCCCACTGAACTCACCCAACATCGAAGCAGCACCCACGGACCTCCCAATCAATGTTAGCCCACCAACAATTGAAGAGATAAGCATGGCCATCAGACAAATCAAGAGTGGCAAAGCAGCAGGATCAGACAACATTCCAGCAGAAGCACTAAAAGCAGACGTAACGGTAACTGCAAGGATACTCCACATTCTCTTCAATACGATTTGGGATGAGGAACAAGTACCAACAGACTGGAAAAAAGGACTTCTGATCAAAATACCGAAGAAAGGCGATCTCAGCAACTGTGATAACTACAAGGGCATCACTCTTCTCTCAATATCGGGAAAAGTCTTCAACAGGGTATTGTTAAACAGGATGAAGGACTGCGTAGACGCCCGAATTTGTGATGAACAGGCAGGATTTCGTAAGGATAGATCGTGTACAGACCAAATCGCAACTCTACGGATCATTGTGGAACAATCAATTGAATGGAATTCATCACTCTACATCAACTTCATTGACTACGAAAAAGCATTTGATAGCGTAGACAGAACAACACTATGGAAGCTTCTTCGATACTACGGCGTGCCTAGGATGCATTTGGACGATCTAGACTTCGCAGATGATCTAGCTCTTCTATCCCAAACGCAACAACAAATGCAGGAGAAGACAAACAGTGTAGCAGCAGCCTCAGCAGCAACAAGTCTCAATAAACACAAAGGGAAAAGCGAGATTCTCTAATACAACACGGCATGCACCAATCCATTCACAATTGACGGAGAAGATTTGGAAGATGTAAAAACTTTACATTATTGGGCAGCATCATTGATGAACATGGTGGGTCTGATTCAGATGTGAAGGCGCGTATCGGTAAAGCAAGATCAGCATATTTACAACTGATGAAGGTCTGGAACTCAAAACAACTGTCAACCAACACCAAGGTCAGGATTTTCAATACAAATGTCAAGACAGTTCTACTGTATAGGCAGAAACCTGAAGAACTACCAAAGCCATCATCCAGAAAATACAGGTGTTTATTAACAGTTGTTTATGCAAAATACTTCGGATCTGTTGGCCAAACATTATTAGCGACAACTTACTGTGCGAAAGAACAAACGAGATTGCAGTGGAGGAAGAAATTAGGAAGAAGCGCTGGAAGTGGATAGGACACACATTGAGAAAAGCTCGCAACTGCGTCACAAGACAAGCCTTCAAGGTCAAATGAAAAGAGGAAGACCAAAGAACATATTACTCCGAGAAATGGAGACAGACATGAGAAGAATGAACAACAATTGGATCGAACTATGGAATGCTGGTCGGTGACCTATGCTGCATTAAGATTAACAGGCGTAAACAAACGACAAACAATATGATATATCATAAATTAATCAATTCAATTTAGTATGTAAAAGAAACAGAGCTATTTATTAAGACAATAATGAACCGTTTTTACATTAATTGATAGTGATTCTATGGAATCAGTAGCTAAATAGATAAAGGGATAATGTTAGAAATGAATGGTATTGGATTCCAATTATACAGTGAACATCAACTCTAGGATACAGATGCATGTAGTTGACAAGTTCTAAATAAAATGAAATGCGCATCTTGAATTTCATTACTAGCTAAAATTCATCTACGTTTATAATAATGAACTATATTTATTCTGTTTTCTGATATCCCATGACTATTCAAATAACCAAGACATTACATTTTAATTCATAAATGAACATATAGCTTAGTAAATATAAATTCAGTATTATTTGAAGTCAAAGTAATTGGCGGAATGGATTATACATTCATATGTATGTTTTTTTTAAAATTGACTGAGTGATTACGTAAATGGTTTATGTATATCTCATATGGGAATTCTCAATTCTCAATAAAACATTTTGAAACTTTACTGTAACTAAATAAAAATGTGAACAATAAAACTAAACGACTATAAATTAAATGAAATAGTTTATCCAAATTTTGACTAAAATCATACTTTAAATACATTCAGTAGATGGATGTTTGAAGAACAAAATAGTGTATAAATATATATGAACAAATCTTAAACCATCATTGTAGCTGGGGAAAAAAAGGATATTAAGCTTGTAATGGTTTACAGGAATATCAAATTTAAATTATATTAATATTTTGCTTAGATGACCATTATTTTCAATGAATCTGAAATGTAAGCGATAAATAAAATCTTGAAGATTTCAATGATTACTTAACCGTTCAGGTTGATGACATTATGTATCCCAACTAGACATAGTAACGCTAAGTTATTCACACAATAATTGAGCTTTCTTTGAAAGCAGTTATATATACTGTTTGCCAAATAGTAATGTAGTTATCAATTTGTTCTTTAGTCATAATCAACATCTAATAATAGTAAGTTTATTCAATGTGAACAAAATATTGGAGCTATGACACATATGACAATGATAAATACTTCATATAGTATGGGGATTTGTGGAGGTTGTAATGTTTTAACAGTTGAATTCATGAGTCCATCTAAGCTAAACCACTATTAAAAACCTGGATGCACTGGATGGCCTTTTCATCCTAGTATGGAACTCCTCAGCAGTGCCAATCCATGATTCCACACACTAAACTCAAACCCAGGGCATCCGGCCTCGTGCACAACCACTTAAACTTCGGACCATCAAGCCGACATCCAACGATGTTAATGTCTAACTCGTGTCGAGTATGAAACACCGACAGCAGATGAAGGGTTGCGCAAGATAATGAATCGATTTAGGTTAGACATTGACGCCGTTGGATGCTGATTCAGTGATCTAGAGTTTAGGCGTTCACATGCGACACCGAAGGTACTGGGTTTGATTCCCGTATTCAAGATCGTGGATGCGCATTACTGGGGAGTCCCATACTAGGACGAAACGGCCGTCTATTGCTTCCAGGTTTTCAAAAGTGATCTAGCTTAGATCAACTCGTGAATTCAACTTGGAAAAAGTTCACAAATAATCTTTCTTCTAAATATGGTCTAAAATTATTGTTTCAGTAAGTTTATTAGTTTAAATATAATATTTAAGAAATTTCAAGACAGAATGTTACTTTTATCACTTGTTCACAGCTCATATAAAAACAATTATATAGTGAAGAATAGACTGATGATTGTACATATCTGTTTATATAAACAAAATAGTAAATTTCGAGATTCTGTTTACCCTTGAAATTCAGGTTATGCATCTTTTAAATGAGCAAATACTCTGTCTTAAACAAATAATATAATATTATTTTTTATCAATAAATTATGAGGTGACATGAGTTAGCATTCAAGCACCATTTTCAAGATACTAGTTTTTCGTAAAAAGTAAAACATAATAATTATACTACAACAACACAGTAACATGTCTAAAAAGTAATTTAATAGTTGAATTCATGAATCAATTGAAACTAGACCACCATGGAAAACCTGGAAGAACTGAACGGCTGTTTCTTCCTAGTATGGGACTCCTCAGCAGTGCGCATCCATTCATGAATTCAACTAATAAATACTATAATATCCATAAAACCGCTATCTGATTATAATATTTAAACGGGATTAAATATGCTCTATTTTACTGACCAAAATTTAATAATCTTTTATTCTTGTTTTATACAGATCCTCAAATAAAATATTCCCAGTCGAAAAAAAGTCCTGACATTTTTTTTTTTATACGTCAATAGTCAAGCTTTAAATCAGTTCATTTACAAAAATTGAAGTAACAACTTACCTTTAGTAATGTGTAAATTTAAAATTCTATAATGTTATAACTTGTGGATTGAATGCTGATTGTTTTGGCTCTTTTAATGCTACTTTTTATATCTGGTCGTCACTGATTATTATGCCGGAAACGCTTATCACTTATACTCGGTTACGAGGGACCTCTGCAATTTCCACGATGAGAAAGTAAGAACACAAAGACTGGTATAATTGATGATTTCTTAACCCCAAAACACGACGACGACGACGACCGTAGTCGAAAATACACTCGTTTATATATTGATTGTATACACACACTTTGATTAATAATTAGGATGAAATCACATGCTGACCATAGTTCATGTCAATGAATTACAAGAAAATCGCATATTATACAGAATAAAATATCATACGAGAAAAGAAAAGAAATACTACATTGAGTAATCATTACATTGAATCAAAACGGAAGTAATCTTGAAGTAATCTCAAAATGAGTAAATCAATCGAAAATTGACTTTTCTTTCCATCATCTCAATTAAGTTAATTACGTCATTTAACTGTATCAAGTAAGTGAAAATTGAATACTTAAAAACTACTAAATTATCACCTTCATTAAATTTCAAGTATTTATTAAAACAAAATATTTGTCTAATATGTTTTATCAGAAATGGGTTTTGTGGAGATTTTAGAAATTTCACTGGTTGAAATCATGAGTCAATTGAAACTAGACCACCATGGAAAACCTGGAAGCACTGGATGACTGACTCATGATCTTAATCATTGAAATTACTATATTATCCACAAAACCCATCTGATATTAATCAACATATGCTCACTAGTGACTGCCTCAAGAGGTATATCCTGGAGTTCTAGTGAAAAGTAGTGACCAGTGGAGTTCAACCAGGTCTGTTGTGAGATATTAACTTACTGAAGACAATGTTGGATGTGTCGATCAATTTCGTGGATTGATTGAAGTTAGACATTCACACCGTTGGATGCCGGCCGGCTCGGTAGTCTAGTGATTAAGTGCTTGCGCGTGAAACCAGTAGGTCCCGGGTTTGAATCTCGCAGTGTGCGGGATCGTGGATGCGTACTGCTGAGGAGTCCTACACTAGGACTAAACGGCTGTTCAGTGCCTCCAGATTTTCCATGGTGGTCCAGCTTCAATTGACTTATGATTTCAACCAGTAATATGTTTTAATCAATAGTTAAATTGAAAGAAAAGAAAATTGGGAAATTTATTTTTCTTCTAATTTCCTAAATTATGTTTATTGGTATTTCAGTTGAATGGGATTATTTGTGAAATGAAAATCATTTAAAATACTTGTAACTATATTCTAATGATAGATGACGTAACACATGACTTGTTTTTTCATGTTTATTTAAATATGTCATCACCATAACATAGATAATTGGATAATTTCAAAGCACTGTAATAATAATAATATAATTTATATACGAAGTAAATCATCAGTTTAATATGTATTATATCATATTGAAACAAACTGTATATGGTCAACAAGAAAAAGTTGACAAACTTTGGAGTGAAATAGGTGATATAGTAGTATCAGTGATGCTAGGAGTCAAATAAATAGAATAATAGATTTACAAATCTGTAACAAAACACACAACTTAAAGAAAGAAGAAAAACGTGTATCATCTTTAATAGGATCAAATTCGAAACACTTCGTCGAGGTTATTAACGATTATTTCATAATTAGCTTGTGTATTACAACTAAGAACTTTATACTTATCAGCTCGAAGTAGAATAAAGTTTTCTGAACTCATGATCCGACTACTTCTAATCCCCCACATATTTATTCGAGGAATTTTATCATAGACCAAATATTATTATCTAAATATCTTTCAGCTAATTAAAAGTTATAATCTTGATCATTCATAGTGCTGCAAAAAGGTTCACGTAAACAGTATTCACAGAAGCCTAAATTTTGATGTTAGTAAAAAGCAAAAAAAGAATGTGTTCTCTATAAATCCAGTATAGCAGTTACTGTACTGAACTGTATTTGCAGGAGTTACGTGTGGCTGTGTTCACAGAAAAGTAATTGATATTTGTGTATAAATAAATAAAGAGTGACAAATTGAATGAATTAAAAAGAGCAAATTTATTAATATGATCAGATCCACGGCAGTGATTGTTAAAATCGGTCACACAACTGATGAAGATGCAAATTTTTTTTTAAAAAACATCCTATTAAATTTAGAGAAAGCATATGCGCAAATTATTCAAAGTTTTGGAAAGAAACAAATTTGCGCTATCATTTAGTTATATGAAAACTGTTTTATTATTTTACATTCTCTTTAGAAGCTTGATTATCGTTTTTCCACTTGGTGATATTGTATTGATGTTTACATGACTTATATAGTATGTTAGAAATATGGTGCGTAAATATACTCGAAACAAATAGGTGTTTATTAATTAATCAGCATCATATTCATCACATAGTTTACTTTGCATATACTTAGATTCTGGCTTCAAGTACCTAGTGAGGAGTTTACCATCATTTGTTCATAAAATATCAATCCAATAGTTTTACAATACAATATATAATATATTTATATTAAATATATAATATATATAACATTGCACAAGCTAGTGGCTATCTGGACTCAGTAGCTAAGTAGAGAACACAATGGCATTTGAAGTGAACTGTACTGAGTTCGAATTCTAGAGTGAATATACACTCAGATGCAGTTACATCTATCTTACGAGTGCCAAATTAAAATGAAAAATGCGTCTTGGATTCCATTATTAACCGACATCCATCTCCGCTTATAATATATAATGTAACAGTTTGCAAGTGAATAATTAAACCATCAAATATTCAAAGCATGCTTTAGTAATTTATTGATAATAACCATATATATCTTTCATGTGAATTTTAACCTGAAAAACTAATTCCAGAAGTTAAAATAAATATATTTAAGAAAATTATTCTCCAACTATACATTTTACTCATTAAAATGATTCAATGAACATCAAACTTTTATTGATTCCTTGTTTGTTTTTTCCTTCCGTTTTCTTCATCAATCACATTATTTATACTTATCAGTAGTTTTACTAATAAGGTTTATTTACATAATTTTTGCTTCAATGATCTTTTTTTTCTTTAAAAAAGTTACATCAAGATATTGACTATTGAATAGAATCGTATTCAACAAAGCTGTCAAATGTTATAATGAATTATTATAAGGATATTCAAATAAACAAAAGTAAAGTTATTATTATTACTATTATTATTATTAATGTTCCGCGTTTAGATTTTAATCTTTTATTCAGTTGCCAAGTATAATAACTAACATAAAGAATGAATATTTTTGTTTTCATTCATCGATTTTTATATTGAATAATTTGTAATCATATACGGTAGTTTTGTTATGTATGTCAAAGAATGTTCAACAGTAATTGACAATGATTCCATTGAAATAAGTAATATATCTATATATTTATATATACATAGGAATTGGTTGAAAATAAAATAACAACTATGATATAATGCAATAATTCATCCATAAACATTTCATATTATACAATAGTGTTACTTCAATGAAATAAATTAATAATGTACGATTTGTATATAACATAGTAATTTGTTTCTGTCTGGTCAAATTCTATATTGCTATGCGATTGTATTTATCCATTGATGAATAACACAATAAGTAAAAAGAAAGTGATAGTTGAATGACAAATTTTCAAGAAAATAATAAATAAAATAGATTCTTGTTTCTAGGTGTCATAACTAAAGTTTGACTTGATAATTTCGAATAAATTAAACATTAGCTAGATTAATTCACTAGGTATTGTTTTAATTGAATCTTCCGATTGATGTTAAGGACTGAAATTGATCAGTCTGTTATTGGCATATATGTATACCGTGCGTATTACCTTGATATTGTCTTAATTTAAAAGCATTATAGAGGCGATACGTACAGTATGCACATATGACAATAACAGACTGATCAATTGCAGTCCTAAATAATAATGGGGAGATTCAAGTAAAACAATACGAAGTGAATTAAACTTCACCCCATTGCACAAGCAATTGGTTATTAGGACTCAGTAGTTAAGTGGGATAACGCGACAGCGTTTGAAGTGAATGATACTGGGTTCGAGTCCCAGAGTGAACATGAACTCTGAGATTCATGTAAATCCAGCTAACACGTCCCAAATAGGACGAAACGCGCGTCTGGAATTTCACTGCTAACCACTATCTATCTCTGCTTATAATTGGGTAGATTGTTATAAATAAATTTATATATATTCCAATAAATACAAAAATGAGATATTCTGACGTTTTATAACTCAATGTAAGCCACTCCTCTAAAGATATTACGGATATATATTAATTTGTTTATAGTTTCTGATTTTGTTTTTTTCTAATTTATTCATGTTACTTATTTGAACTTATTCTAAAAAATAATCTTATTTCACAGATTGAAATCATGAGTCAAATGAAGCTAGACCACCATGGGAAACCTGGATACACTGGACGGCCGTTTCGTCCTAGTATGGGACTCCTCAGCAGTGCACATCCACGATCCCGCACACCGCGAGATTCGAACCTAAGACCTATCAGTCTCGCGTCAGACGCTTAACCAACTAGACCACTGAGCCGAACGACATCCAACGGTGTGAATGTCTAACTTCAACCAATCCGCGAAGTTGCGACACCGTACACCATTGTCTTCAGTGAGTAAATATCTCACAACAGATCTGATTGAACTCCACTGGCAATGGCTTGTCACTAGAACTCCAGGATATACATCTTGAAGTCAGTCACTAGTGAGAAAATGATTATCATCAGAAGGTGCGGGATCGTGGATGTGCACTGCTGAGGAGTTACATACTAGGACGAAACGACCATCCAGTGCATCCAGGTTTTCCATTGTGGTCTAGCTTCATTTTACTCATGATTTCAATCTGTGAAATTTCTAAAATCTTCACAAAATCTCTTCTGATAATAATCTTATTATCAAAAACCAATATTCATACATGGATTTCTTTTCTTTTTTGCTATTGAAATGAAAATAAGTTAACAGTTGACTCAATTTGTTGTATATAAGTATTTTAAATATATTGATGATGTAATAAATACAATCAGTGTATAATTTATCCAATCCACTTCTTGGTGTACGTGCATGTGCGTGCGTGTGCATGTACTTTACTTCTTTTAATTGTTTATTTTCGTTTGTTTGTTTACTTTTGCATTAATTTTTAATTACTCGTCTTAATTATGTTGCACATAAGTATTAATAATAATAAGTACTATATAGTATTTATCTTTGTTTTGTTTTTTTGGTAAATAAGTTAAACAGTTTATTATTGTGAATTGATTCCGTTCCTACTTACGAGTATGTTTGTAAATTTATAAATTTCCTGATAAGAATACATGAAAGTTTTTTTTCAAATGTGCTTTATTTCTATATAAAAAAGTGAAAAACAGAAACTAATCTACTCAAATTTTATTAATATTAGATGGGTTTTGTGGATATTATAGTAATTTCAATGGTTAAGATCGTCAGTCAGTTGAATCTAGACCACCATGAAAAACCTGAAAGCACTGAACAGCCGTTTCGTCCTATTGTGGGATTCCTCAGCGGTGCGCATCCAAAACCTCGCTCCCTGCGAGATTCGAATATAAGACGTACTGGTTTCGCGCGCGAGCACTTAACCAACTAGACCACTGAGCAGGCCGGTATCCAACGGTGTTAATGTCTAACTTCAACTAATCCACGAAATTCAGCGACACATCCATTCAGTGGTCTGATGGTTAAGTGCACGCGCGCGAAAACAGTAGATCCTGGGTTCGCATTTTGCAGGGGGCGAGGTTATAGATGCGCACTGCTGAGGAGTCCCATACTAGGACAAAACGGTTTTCCAGTGCTTTCAGGTTTTCCATGGTGGTCTAGCTTCAACTGACTTATGATCTTAACCATTTAAATTTTATTTTTCGAGAAAGTTGTTACTTTCGTTTTGATACATGAATTCTAACTATTTTAAAAATTGCTTTTAGAAGTTAGTTCAGGATAAAACAATTAATTTGTTAGACATAATTACATTCGTTATTGAAATCTTACAATTGTTGTACTATCGTTACTAAAATAAATTGACTGGTCTTTACTATAGACCTAAGAAGTTAATAATACATTTTCTGCACATCTTTGTTCATACTTGTACTTTTATCATTGTGTTGTCTGATTCGCATCGAATGATTAGAAAAACATCATTGGCAAATAATATATTATCAGAAGGGGTTTGTGGAGATTTTAGAAATTTTCACAGATTGAGATCAGTTCGGGTTCGAATCTCGCGGGGTGCGGGATCATGGATACGCACTGCTGATGAGTCGCATACTAGGACGAAGCGGCCGTCCAGTGCTTCGAGGGTTTCCATTGTGGTCTAGCTTCAACTGACTGATTTCAATCTATGAAAATAATATATTGATTCTTAAGAGACGTTTTCAACATCCGCATCAAAATTTGGATGAAGTATAGCATTGAAAATACGAAACGTTTTTACACGGTTTCCACTCAACAATCGCTTAAATCCATTGGAACCAATTAAATCTTGTAACATAATTTCTTTTATTTCATAAAGTGACACAGAACTGGATTGATCTGAAATTTTAGGCAATTAAAAAATCAAAACTTAAAGACAAACTAATTCTACTTGATTTCGGAAATAATTAAAATATTGAGTAAAGTCCCAATGAACGTTTACCTTAGTTTACCTTAGTCGAACCATATTTCTAATCTTTAAAGTCCTTTTTACCAAGTATCCTTTTGTTTCTAATTTAGATAGATTGATGCATATTGAATTTTATCAAAACTGTCGTATATCATATCAAAAGAAATAGTAGTAGTAATATGTTATTTAAGCTAAGTGAAAATGTGGCTAGTTATTTGTAAAAAAAACCCTTTTTTTAATGACTTAATATGGGTATGTAGTAATTACACATCTTTTTTTATATTTCTGAACATGTATTGAAATTAGGTAACAGACTTAAATCAAATAGAACCATTCTGTTATTATCAAAATTATATGGTGTCTATTATTTAGATTTATTGTAGCCTAAATATAATGAAAACTTCAAAATTGTGACTTATATTCAACTTGGTTTAGCTATACTGATATTCATTTATAAATATCAATAGTTATGTAAGTAAATTATTTATATTATCCATGTTATTCTCATCAGTGTAAGCAAAGATGAATAGTAGCTAGCAGTGGAATCCAGGATGCACGTATCGTCCTAGTTTCGGACTTGTTAGTTGGATGTACCTGCATCTCAGAGTTGATGTTTAGTCTAGGACACGAACCCAGTACCATTCGCCTCAAACTTCATCAAGTTATCCATTTAGCTACCAAGTTATTATAGCTATTCGCTTGTGCAATGGATTGAATATTTTTAAATACACTTAGTGTTGTTTACTTGTATCTTTGCATTGATATTCAGGAATGCAATTGATCAGTGCATCCTGCGCAGACTGCCTCGATATTTCCTTTTGTTGCAAGCTTTATAAGCAACTATTAGATTCAGGTGCATCCAGCTGACGAGTGTCAAATAGGACGAAGTACACGTCCTGGATTCAACTGTTAGAGATTATTCATCTTTGTTTATAATGCATGCGACCTAAGGCAATATCGAGGCAGTCCGTACAGGATGCATATATGCCAATAAGAGACTGGTCAATTGCAGTCCTACATAACAATTGGAAGATACAAGTAGAACAACACCAAGTGAATTTCAAAGTTATTCTCATCTCATTTGTTTACTCTGATTTTTTTCCTTAGGTAAATTTTTAACCATTATTATATATCACATTAACTTTCATAAATTATCAATACATATTGGTGGTTTTAGATAGTTGAGGGAGAAATCCTGAACTTAAGTTTTTAGTTAATAGGAAAATGTCAATAAGATAGACTTGAGATCGTCAAATAAATGATAATCCCTTGTGAGTTATAATTATCACAGTCTCACATTCTATGATGTTGCAATTGAGATTTGAAATAGCTTTTTGATCTACAGTAGAACTGAGATATTTTCAATGATCAGCCATTCAGATATACTGTTTGATTACTATTAAGTGATCAGTAGATATAACTACTGAATATTATTATTTATTGATTATAGGCAACTAATAAGAAACCTTTTAATCCAGTTAGCATTATTCAGCAAAATATATTTATAGAGTCGAATAAATTGATAGTCCCCATGGGAATCTTTATCTATTTGTATTTCGTTTATAAATTACTTGTGATAAAATTCACTCATATTGGAATGTGTAAAGTTTTCAGACCCATAAACTATTACTTATCAGTGTAAAACAAATAGTAATCAATTAAATAATGTTCAATTGTTCTATGTTATTTTTTTCTTTTTCTTCTTTTTGGTAGAGTTTTGTTCTCTGAGCTAGATGGTTTGGTCGTGCAGCTCAGAGAACAAAACTCCACCAAAATCATCCACCTGAGCTACAAATCTTCTCCACCATCTTCTTCTTCTGTATTCAAAATTTGTTAATTTTGTATTTTATAATTTATACAAGAATAAATACTGTTATCAAAATCTATTAATTGTCTGTTCAGTGAAATAGTTTGAGTAAGTTGATAAAACATCAGTAATACATGAATTTATTCATTTACTTACTTACGCTTGTTACTCCCAATGGAGCATAGGCTGCTGACCAGCATTCTTCAACCCACTCTGTCCTAGGCCTTCTTATCTAGTTCTGTCCAATTGTTGCTCATTCTTCTCATGTCTGTTTCCATTTCTCAACGTTATGTGATCTTTGGTCATTCTCTTCTCCTTTGGCCTTGAGGATTCCATGTAAGAGCTTGACTTGTGACGCAGTTGGGTATCTATCTATTTAGTTAATAATAAACGTTTTTAATACTTTGTCAAAATGGTCAGATAGTTTAAATATGATCTGATTATGGCATTAAAATGGTTGAATTTTCTGAATAACCATCTAATAGAAAATGAAATCTCAACGTAAGCTAACAAATTTATCTATTTATTTGAACACATAAATATTGGTACAAAGGGCACCGAATAAATATGTTTCACACATGTCACTTGATTAGTGTGTGGGCTGTGACACTGCTCAGGTTCCCAGTCCGAATCAGGTGGTTTTCTTAGGGCACCACACACCGAGAATTCAACCTAAAGGTTTGATCCACAAAGCAGTGAAGCAACGTTAGGAGATGCAACCCCATGGTTGCCCGTGACCAATAACTGGTTCATACGCCATTCATCCCATCAGGACTCGATAGCCTATGTGCACCACTGATTTGGAATCAGAGTGTCCCAACCCCCTTAATTGGATCCTCCGTATCCACCAAACTGATTAAAGCGACAGATATCCGTTTTTCGCCTTCTTGATTTCGTAAATAACAGTAATGTTGCAAGAATTTAGTTAGTAGGACTTCCCTGACAATGGATAACAAGTTGATTTCAGTAAATAATTCTATTTAAAGTCTTGGCTTTCAATAACAATCCTACTATGTTAGACAGGAGAAAATTACTATCAGCAAATATCATACACATAATTTTCTTGATCATATTGAAGAGATTAGAAGCAAAGATTTGGATCTCGTCAGCTACATAAAACCTATGATATTTAAAAATAATAATTGTAAAATGTGTTTAAATTGCTTACATGAAAGAGTTTCGTTAGAAGTTACAGCGTGACTATAATTTATGAACGAACCAATCAGATTAAAGATAGCTGGTCCTAGATTTTGGCGCGATATTCGTTCACTCATTCGGCTAAACACCATTTCGGCATAATAGCTGAAATCAGTTCGTGATGAAAATACTGAATCTAATTTCTAACCCCAACGTTCAACTATGAATTCTAATCCTAGTCCCCCGCACTAATTTATAACTCAAGATCATTTTAGCGTTGCTCCATAAATTATAGTCTCACCGAAGTTACTTTGAAAATGCATCAGTATAGTATAAGAAGTAAACTAAATAAAATATTGTAAATCTATATCTTATACAAAAGAATTCTGTATACAGAATTGACAGTAACAAAAGTTTAAATAGCTAGAAACAATTGATTACGTAATAAATAAATGTTGATAATAATTAGAAGTAAAATGAATAAAACCTAGTGAATTAATATAAGATTACTTATTCAGAAGATAATGGATATATTTAATGATCGTGCCAATCTCCTTAAAATGTTTCAGAATAATAGTTAACTATTGAAAAGGATATATCATGAAAATGGATTTGAATCATTCACAAAATCAATATTTCAACGATATTACATAAGAAGAGTTCATCTTTCAATGTAACATTAGTCTTTCATAATAAACTAAATTGATATGCACTTGAAGGTAACATAAGTTTATCATTGATATAAAGTATTATATACATATATGTTTAATTTATTATTTATATCTTATATTTTAATGATATTACTTACTTACTTACTTACGCCTGTTACTCCTCGTGAAGGAGCATAGGCCGCTCACCCGCGTTCGACATCCAACCCTGTCCATCCATCTAATCCTTTCCAGCTCCTTCCAGTTCTTATTGATCTTTTCCATATCTCCTTCTATTTCTCGACGCAATGTGTTCTTTGGCCTTCCTCTTTTCCGCTTCCCTTCAAGATTCCAAGTTAGGGCTTGTCTCGTGATGCAGTTTGATGATTTGCGTAATGTATGTCCTAGCCATTTCCATCGTCTCTTCCTGATTTCCTCTTCAGCTGGAATCTGGTTTGTTCTCTCCCACAAAAGGCTGTTGCTGATGGTATTCGGCCAATGGATGTTTAGTATCTTACGTAGACAGCTATTTATAAATACTTGCACCTTCTTGATGATGATTGATGCAGTTCTCCAAGTTTCACCTCCGTATAGTAGAACTGCCTTGACGTTCGCATTGAAGATTCTCACTTTGATATTGGTTGAAAGTTGTTTTGAGTTCCATATGTTCTTCAATTGTAGCAATGCGACCCTTTCTTTACCAGTCCTTGCCTTTACGTCTGCATCTGAACCTCCTTGCTCATCGATGATATTTCCCAGAAATGTGGATTGTAATTCTTCCAGGGTTTCGGCATCAAGTGTGATTGGATTGCTGTTCTACATTTTGAATTTAAGGAACTTGGTTTTCCCATTGTGTATGTTGAAGCCTAGTGATTTTAATGATATGGCTGATAAATAATCCACACAAAAAATCTAACTGAATAAATATGATTATTCATATATATCTGTTAAGACACCTGTTAGTTACTAAAACCAGATGTGAATTTTTCTTATCATAATGTCCATAATTCAGTTATTTTCTTTTATTTTATTTTATCTACAAAGATAAGTTTCATATTTCAAGAGGTGGATAGAAATAAAACAACAACAACAACAACAAACACACACAAAAAAACTAAATTGGTGCCATATTTTTCAGAATTTTGTATAATAAATTGCATTAGTAACTTAGATTTTAAATGATATATATCTAATAGTTTAGATATGACCAATTGAATAAGTAATTCCATTACAGAAACATCCAATTCATTTTGTATGAGAACAACTATGTATAATGTTGTAATATAAAACTTTTCAAAGAACTAATTGATCAAATATAAAATTTCAAATTTATCTATTAGTTGTGAATTCCTTTAGTTGGTTATGACTCATTTTTACTAAAAATTGTACTAAATGATGTTTGTATTTTAAAGAACTGATAAATGGTTCATTTTGATTGAGATCATGAATCTATCCACGATCCCATACACGTGAATCGAACTCAGGATCATCGATTTCGATCACGAACTTTTGTTTTCTAGATCGCTGAAGTAGTTATCCACTGAAGACAATGGAAAATGATCACGCAATTCTATGGGCGGGTTGAAGTTTGGCATTAACACCGTTGGGTGTTGGTTTAGTGATCTAGAGGTTAGGCGTTTACGCGTGAGGCTGAAGGTCCTGGGCTCGATTTCCGTGTGTGGGATCTTGGGTGCACATATCTGAGGAGTTCCATTCTAGGGCGAAACAATCATTTAGTGATTTCAGGTTTTCAATGATGGTCTAACATTGATCGATTCATGATCTCAATCAAAACTCAACAATGTTCAAAACCATATACTGATGACATGGTTTATTCTTTCTCGTGAAGCTAATTCAGTAAATCTAGATGCAACATGAAAACGTCAGAATTGCAAAGCTGTTGTTTCACAAGAGCATAAAATTTAGAAACTTTAAACTTTAATTTAATCATTCGCAATGTTTTATTGAATCAGCCTGTATAATCTGCACATTATACTTTAATTTTCTCAAACCTGTTCCATAAGTTTAACTTCTCAACTTGTAACATTATATAATACGAAATCTACTTCATTCACGATGTTCACTATTGCTGTTACATATCACCCGATGGATCTCTTCAACAACAGTATTGTATGGAAATCAAAGAATTATATTTTGAAACTACTAATGAGAATTTCTAGTAAGTAAGAGTCATTTTCAGTATACGGTAGCGAGATTCAAGGTACGTTAAAAAGCTTAGATTATTCTGCACAATTTATTGAAGCTAGTATATGACCTGTTAGTTTGAAAATTAATATACTAAAAAAGAATGAGTTTGATCTTGAAATATATTTATTGAAATCATGAAATGAACAAATCAATCAGGCTATCGTGGATTATCTTTTCTTCAAAAAATACCATCCAGCTCAGAGAACAAAACTCCAACAAAATCATCCACCTGAGCTACAAATCTTCACCATCTCCGAAACACATAACTTTTTTATCGTAAAACGATGTAGAATTATACGAAACTTTCCGAGATTTCAGTAAGAGGCTTTAATGTATGATGAATTTGCTGAGACTATAATTTATGGACGACCTAAAGTGACCTTGAGGGTATCCACCTAGTAACTAGGATCAGATGAGGGCTATAAAGCAGTGTAATGAATTTGAATTATGATTTACAGTTGATGGTTAAGGTGAGGAATTAGATTTAGGGTTTTCATCACGAACTGATATCAGCTATAACGCCAAAACTCTATTTAACTAAATGGATGAGTGAATTTCACGTCGAACTCCGAGACATGTTATCTTAAACCTGATTGGTTCAAACATAAATTATAGTCTCACCGTGAATTTTAAACAAATTAGTGACATATACTAATTAATGTCACTGAATAATAATTGTAAAGCACGACAATCGCAAAAGAATTGTAAATATCTAGTCTTCTTAATATTGTAACCAATATGAGACAAGAATTCGATCGATTTAGTTTAATGTAAGAGTCAAATTTTTTTATCATAATGTACTTTTAAAGTACTGTACAGACATTTTATTATTCTTTGCCCAACTACGAATTGTGATGAAAAGTATTGCTTACTTAGTCATAAGACTTATTGCAATTAATAACAAGAAGTATATATTTTTCATTTTCAATCAGGATATGAATAATTTGCTTAGTTTAAATAAGACTTAATATTTATTCATTTATTTATTTGAACACATAGATAATGGTAAAAGGGGGCACTAGATACATATGCGCTATACAAATCTCATTTGATTTGTGTGAGAGCTGTGATACTGGTCGGGTACCGAAACCGAAGCAGGTTAAGACTTATTAAACATTGGTTCATTAATTTTCTTCAATGATCAGCGAATTAAACTTTATACTTTCAAGTGTTTACTGTTGGTAATAAATGTGAGTTTTAATGAACATATTCTTAATTGTATATTTCCATGACCATTGCTTTTTTCGTCATATGTGAAAACATAAATTATGCATGAAGTTATATTTTGTTAGTATTGATTGAATTACACCTGGAATACACTCATGTGTAATAAAGACTTCTATTAAGCAAAGATGGATAATGGTTAGCAGTGGAACCCAAGACGCGCCTTACGTCTTATTTGGGACTTGTTAGCTAGATGTACCTGTATTCCAGTGTTGATGTTCACGCTGGAACAAAAATCCAGTATCTTTCGCTTCAGAGATTATCAATTTATCCACGTACCTACTGAGTCTTGATAGCCACTTGCTTGTGCGATGGGGTGAAGTTTAAATTCATTTGGTATTGTTTGCCTGAATCCTCCCACTAAAGTTTAGTACTGCGAATGCTCAGTCTCTTACTGACATATGTACATCCTGTGCGGATTGCCTCGATATTTCCTTAGGTCACAAGCATCATAAGCAAAGATAGATGGTGGTTAGTAGTGGAATTCAGGAGGCTGGTCACTATCTTTGCTTATAATAATTGTGACTTAAGACAATCCGCACAAGATGCCTATAAAAGACTGATCAACTGCTGCATTAAACATCAATGGGAAGATTCAGGCAAACAATACCAAATGAATTTAAAACTTCTATTACTAAAATTATTATGGTACTATTAAATTTACAAAATAACATAATAATTAAGGGAAATCGAATCATTTTCCATTAACTTTAAATGACTATTCTACAATTAAATTAACTGGTTGAAATTATGAGTCAACTGAAGCTAGACCACCATGGAAAACCTGGAAGCACTGGACGGCCGTTCCGCCCCAGTATGGAACTCCTCAGCAGTGCACATCCACTATCCTGCCTCACGAGATTAGAAGCCGAGACCTATCAGTCTCGTGCCAGGCACTTAGCCAACTACACCAACGGTGTGAATGTCTAACTTCAAGCAATCCACGAAGTTGCGACACCGTACATCATTGTCTTCAGAGAGTTGATATCTCACAACAGACCTAGTTGAACTCCATTGGTAACGGCTTCTCACTAGAACTCCAGGAGTATCTCTTGAAGTCAGCCATTAGTGAGCAGCTGATTATTATCTGAAGGGGTTTTGTGGAGATTTTAGAAATTTCACTGAAGTCCCATACTAGGACGAAACAGCCGTCCAGTGCTTCCAGGTGGTCTAGCTTCAAGTGACTCATGATTTCAACCAGTGAAATTTCTGAAATCTCCAAAAAACCCCTTCTGATAATTAACGTTTTTATATTCAAAAAATAACTTATTTATTGTAAGTTTAACTGTGAAATTGTTCTTTAGAATTATATTCTATGAATTAAAAAGTTTATACTGGACATACAATTTAACATTATCCTGTAATAAACTAGTGGTCACAAGTTATATAAATGTAATATACCTGATTATTTTTTCATATCAGATGTTAGCAACTGTTAATGACGATATTATGTCAATTAATTTAAAGTTTTTATTGGGTGTGATAGAATAAATAGTATAGCTTCATCAGTTCATTGTGAATTTGTATTTAGTAACATTGAAGATTATATCTCATTTAGTGTTATGTTCGTTAACTTGAATGCTACTACTGATTCGTCTTACTCTGAATGGAACAAAGAATCAATGATTCAGAGACTCAATAGGCTATACTGGTCCGTTGTCCCCGACTCAGCTAACTCGATCCAGAAGTCTTGGTAAGATGTAGAAAGTGTATTCTACAGACAACCAGAAATACAAGGTTCCTCAAGCACACAAATCAAGCGTATTTATACAAAATATATATGATCGATATTGACATGGAAGTTTTTGAACATTTAATCGATAAGTCAGTCAATCGACCATGTGCATGGGTGGTAAGAAGTGCCCAACCATACATCTGAATACAAGCTCCACATAGATAAAATTACAAAATATGAGTTTTGGGGATCTAACGTCCCCATTACTTAGAAATATCTACATAATGAGTCAGATGTATAGATTCTCAAATTGACTTTGTATCTTATAAAATTATCGTTATAAAGTCTAAACATTTTAGAATTATTTTTATATAAGATTCCTATTGAACATTGTTCAGTGTTACCCATTGTTAAATGTAAACTCAATCGTATATTTAATTAATTAAAGTACTGATGAATGTCTATACAGATTTTAAAAAATACCAAACCATGTTAATGATATGGAGAGATAATCAGAAGTAGCCTAGTAAGATGATCAATCGATGAAGATCAGAAGTGAATTAAAGGACAACTACATTTCATTGTCTAAGATATGGGTCAATTTCCTAATGACTAAAGTGTATATATATGAATGAGTATTTGTACATTTTATTCAACAACCCAATACAATTTCTCTCTCACTCTTGTTTCCTAACTCAAGTAATAACTTAGGGAAGGGGGGTTAGCGCTCAGTACACTGTATATCAGTATTAGATTTTGAACACCACCCCATCATAACAGTCCTCTTTTCTCTTATTTAAAAGAAATAAGTTCTATTATTAACATTATTTACTTTATCATAAGGTAATAAAGAAAGTATTTACAATTTCTCTTTTACAATTTATTGATTATTTTATAAGTTTTAATGTTTTTAACCTTATACTATTAACCAATTCTTTTATTCTAATCATAGAAATCTTATACTTTTCTAATAATTAACATTCAATCATGACAAAATAGTAAACTTTCTACTAAAAACTAAACTTATTATTGATCAACATGACATTTAACATTCATCTCATTGATATAATATTATGTAAGGAAACTAAGCCTTAACAACAACAACAACAAAATCATTCTCATTTACTATTAGTTACCATATTACATTAACCGGTTTGACTTATTTGATAAGAGAAATAGAATGTATGTTTTTTTCTTTTAAAAAAACAAACAAAATGTCGTTTAACAATGTTATACATGTCAAGAATATGTATGTATTACATTATGTAAAAAAGAATGTTTTACAAAAAGAAAAAAGAAAAAAAAGGAAAAAGACACAATGATGTAAATTTAAAAGAAAATATTATCGTTGTTTCTTTTCTTTTTCTTTTTTTTCATTTCTCATTGATTCATAGTTTATGATGACTAAAAAGAATCTATAAAAAATCTATTTTTTTTTGTTTTTGTTTTTCATTACAGTTTGGAGCCAACTATCAGATTTTAAATGACATTTACAAGTTTCAATTTCTTTGTTTCAATGAGGTTTATTATTATTATTCTTCGAAAGTTACGAATTAATATTACTTCTTTATTGTTATTATTATTAGTTTTGTTGCTTTCTGTAATTGAACTATCTAAAGTTAGTTTATATATCAATTGTTAAAGAAACATGCATAAAAGTTCCCTTATCATTTGATGATTATGACGCATAAAATATTGTTCTCTAAAAGGAATAAGTGAGTCATTATCTAATAAAAGATTATATGAGGTATTGTGAAACAAAAGTCAGTAGTAAGTCTGTTGATTAAAACATCTACGGTGGCGCAACTTCGTGAATGGGTTGAAGTTAGACATTAACACCGTTGGATGCCGATTCAGTGGTCTAATGTTTAAGTGCTCGCGCGTGAAACTAGTAGGTTCTGGATTTGAATCTTGCGGGGTGCGGGATTGTGGATGCGCCCTGCTGAGGAGTCCCATACTAGGACGAAACAGCCGTCCAGTGCTTCCAGGTTTGCTAATGTGGTCTAGCTTCAAATGACTCATGATTTCAACCTGTGAAATTTCTAAAAATCTCCACTAAACCCATTCTGACATCTAGAATAATTAAAATTCATAATGTTTTTCTTTTTGAGGATTTGAAGCTTTTATTATAGATCAAAAATGTTATTTATTTTATTCTAATCAATAATTGTGTAGATTGTTAAATTTATAATTGGTTGTTATCAGTTATAAAAGTTAGTGAGAGAATCTTTGAAAAGTCCTAAACGTATTATATAATCAGTTGAAATCCTATGTTCCACAGTTATTTGATTTGAAGTTAGTTTTTATAACCGAATAGATTGATTGTCTATGTTCAGTCCATTTTGACTTCGAAAGTGTTTACTGTAGAGAGATAGTTTTTTTCGATAGTTTTCAGTTATTTTATAGTTTAGTTAATTTTGTAAAGAAGCGTCCATCCATATATTACTCTTATATCATAATAATATAATGTAATATAAAACCCAGAAGCTACTTTTCTTGTTATTGAAGTGTACCACAATGATACTAATACTAATCAAATAGTCTAAACGTAATTCTTTATGGAAAGCATTTTTATTTTGCCGAACATTTATGAAAATAACCGTAAATCAAAGTTTATTGACAGATGAAAATTCCATTTCTCTGTCTAACATACTTTCTCGAATTCGACAATTTTTGATGTTTATTTTAGAAACAATAGTTCCATTGATTAGTAACGAGATATCTGAATTTCACTCTGAATTTTGAAGTAAATCTGTATGGCGATCAACAAACCAGTACGTCAACAGTTCAAACACCGATGGCTTGAATTCTCTTTATTACTGAGTTTACCTTAAGACCTCGGCTACGGACATAATATTTACGGTTTATTCTCAAAACTTTAGAAAGAAACTTAATTATCTCAAATACAAAAGAATCAAAGGAAGTTTACAACAATATAAGACCAAAGTCTTCCATAAACCAGTTAACGCTCTCTAAAATAGTTTATTTTGTTTTAAAACAATCAAATTAAAATAATTTCAACGCGAGACTGTCTGTAATGGCCAGGCTACACCAAGTTTATGATAAACATGCCTTTCATTAAATCTATATATTTTTATTTAAAAACATTTAGACCACACAAAGGGTTATAGTGACTATGAAGAACATGAAAATATACAAATTAAACATACAAATCTACTGTCTATCATATTGTCCCTTGACATTGATGAAAAATATATTGTTGAGCTAATTCACTTCATGTTAAAACTATCACTACCTAAAACTAATGTGATCTAAGCTAAATTGGAAAATTACTCTCAAATTAATTCATCATTTGTATTCTAAATCTCATAATTATCTAAATTTTACCTCACAAGAAGTAACACTTACAAAAAGTACTGAACATATAATCCTGTTGTACATGAAACGCATTATAGCAACCTGTTTAGACTTGTCTAAAGTGATTTGATTTATTTACTTCCTTATTCAGGCACATCTTAAGTTATAGGTCATTTACTCCTCAAAAAGTGTTTACGTAAGATTCTAAAGTGTTATAGATACAGTTGCTGATTTATTTGAAATATCACCGGTTTTACAATTGTTCAAATCACTAAACATAACAAAACGTTTTGCCCACATATAGTGAATTATTAGAGAGTATGTTACAATTAAAGGTGTTATTTAATTCACTGATTTACTCTAATGGGTTTGTTTTTTCTTAACACAACTGAAAGTATTTTCGAAAATAAAGTATGACTTACTACTAACCTTTTACATACTATTTACGAAAAATTTTAAAGTCTATATATATTAAATTCAGAATCTTCAATACCAACGTCAAGGCAGTTCTACTGCAAGGACCTGAAACTTGGAGAACTACTACAACCACCATCAAGATACAAGTATTTATAGATAGCTGTCTGCGTAAGACACTCAACATCCATTGGCCGGATACCATCAGCAGCATCCTTTTGTGGGAGAGAACAAACCAGCTTCCAGCTGAAGGGGAAATCAGGAAAAGATTATGGAAGTGAATAAGACATACATTACGTAAACCATCAAACTACATCTCGAGGCAAGCCCTAACTTGGAATCCTGAAGGGAAGCGGAAAGGTGGAAGGTCAAAGAACACATTACGTCGGTAAATAGAAGCAGCTATGAAAAGGGTGAATAACAACTGGAAGGAGCTTGAAAGGATTGCCCAGGACAAGGTTGAATGGAGAATGTTGATGAACGGCCTATGCTCCTTCACGAGGAGTAACAGGTGTAAGTGATATATATATGAGACGAAATAAATTTTAATTGTCTATATGAAAATTATTAGGCTAATATACAATAGAATATTTTAGAGTATATAATGAAGTGTCTATAAATGTTTATGACATGAAATAGAGTTAAGTCATCAAGTTAACTTTTAGAAGAAAGACAAAAATAAAAATGTAAAAAGTTATTTTTTTAATATTTATTTTCTTTACCGGCAATTGATAGACAGAAATTATGTAAATTTCTCATATATATAAAAAAACTAAATTAAAATCATTTAAACACTATGATATGAGGTAAATACATATTACTAGAGTCATTTCATTCATTTCAAGTGGTATATCATTTTGTTACAATTAAATAAAGAAGAAAAAGAAATGGTTTTTTTTCCCGTAAACATCTATTAGTCTTACACTGGTATATATGAAAACATTATTTATGTCAATCAAAGATAACTATGTACTTTTGTTATTTTTATTTTTTTATTTATTTTAAGAAATTACTTAGTAGACAAATGTCCAAATAATAATAATGCTAAGTAGTAGTAGTAGTAGTAGTAGTAGTAGTAGTAGTAGTAGTAGTAGTAGTAGTAGTAGTAGTAGTAGTAGTAGTAGTAGTAGTAGTAGTAGTAGTAGTAGTAGTAGTAGTAGTAGTAGTAGTAGTAGTAGTAGTAGTAGTAGTAGTAGTAGTAGTAGTAGTAGTAGTAGTAGTAGTAGTAGTAGTAGTAGTAGTAGTAGTAGTAGTAGTAGTAGTAGTAGTAGTAGTAGTAGTAGTAGTAGTAGTAGTAGTAGTAGTAGTAGTAGTAGTAGTAGTAGTAGTAGTAGTAGTCGAAGTAATGAAACATGAAAAGTAATATGAAACTTTTAAGTTTTTGAAAGAGAAAAAGAAACGGCTATGAGAAAGTATAATATAGTGAAAGAAAATTGTTTCCATATTTAATTCTTTGCATTTATAATTCATTTAAGTTTTCAATCATCAATGTTTTTATTATAATTAATAACGCGATGTTATTCTTAGGTTCATGTATAAAAAACTTTATTATGGGAAGGAAAAAATAAATTAATAGTTGAATTCATGAGTCAATTAATGTTAGATCACCATGGCAAACCTGGAAGCATCGAACGACTGTTTCTTCGTAGTATGGGACAGTTCAGCAGTGCGCATCCATAATTCTATCCCCCGAGATTCGAACCCAGGATCTATCGGTATCACGGGCGAACGCTTGACCTGTAGACCAATAATTGGACATCTAATTGTGTTAATGTCTTGCTTCAACCGACCTACTCCCAGTGCTTCCAGGTTTTTCATGATAGTCTAGCTATAATGGACTCGTGAATTCAACTTTTAAATTACTACAATCTCCTCAAAACCCCTTTCTGATAATTTATATTTTGACTACAAATGTTAGACTAGAATTAACCAAGTGTAACGAAGTATATATATATATATATATATTAATTCAAGTAGCTCAGTAAGAGGGTATCAAACCATATGGTTGAGTGTCCCAAGTTTCAAACTCATACATAGTATTATTTCTCTCAAGCTTGATGATACGATTTTCTGACATTTGCCATCTAGTGCAAAATCTAAGTTCACACTTTCCAATCGATTACCTCGAACCATTTGACACAGATTCACAATGCAAACAATATTGAGTAACTTAGATTAATGGTCAAACTAGTACTTGGTCTGTAGAAATCTATTAATACTAAAAGATAAGACAAATATGAGGTTGATTACTACTTAATAACCAATCACTGTGCAAAAATGTTTCAATCAATGAGTAACTTGTATTACATAACAATTTGTAGAATTTTCAAAGTAAAATAATTACTCGACAGTGAATTTTACTAAGAGGTTTAAAGACAAAATTCTGACATTATCAAACTAAGTTATCATAGTTTATATGTTATGTGTACATGTTATGTATGAAATACTTTCAAATTTATATTTTCAACAGTCAATTAGCATCTATCTACGCAAAATACTTCGAATCTGTTGGTCAAACACTATTAGCAACAACCTACTGTGGGATAGAAGAAACCAGATTCCAGCGGGAGAAGACATCATCAAGTAGTGGTGGAAGTAGATAAGATACACACTGAGGAAAGCACCCAACTGCATCACAAGTCAAACTCTCACATGGAATCCGCAAGGCCAAAGGAGAAGAGAATGACCAAAGAACACATAACGCCGAGAAATGGAAACAGACATGAGAAGAACGAACAACAATTGAACAGACCTAGGCCTAGGACAGAATTGTTTGGAGAATGCTGATCAGTGGCCAATGCTCCATTGGGGGTAACAGGCGTAAATAAGTAAATAATCCATTATAACTTTATAAAACTAGTAAATATTTAAAGCCAATGAAAACTCTAAATTTGAAGACAAATTAGGTTGACTGACAGTTTCAATATGATACAAATACATTCGAACATAGAGATATTATATCTAGTTTCTAGTAATATACCTATTAATATGAATATTGACAATAGATTCATTATATTCTGTTAACAATTAACTAACCCTTCTCTTTAGACTTAGACTATGAATATAAAATATTAGGAAACATTCTTTTATCCTAAAACTATTTGAAACATTATTACTAGAATATAATAGTAATAATAATAATAATAATAATAATAATAATCAGGTTATTATTTTTTATTAAAGTAAAATCATTTCTATGATATAAAATGCTTAATTTATAGATGTTACTTTTATCTTCTCCTATTCAATAGATAAGAATCTCTATGACCTGGAAAAAACTATATCTATCTATCTATATATTGTCCAATTAACCTAAAATAAACTATTATAACTTAAGAGTTCATACTATTATGATGATGATTAGTTTATTTGAAAAGAAGTAAAAAAAGGGGTTATTATTACCCCCCGGTAGAATTCTTTTGTTCTTGAAATTTGTTTCTTTATATTTTTTTGTATTCTAAAATAATTTTGTTTTGCTTTTTAAAAAAAAGAAGAAAAACAAGAAAAAGAAGAAAAGAGCTAAGTTTAAAATAATGACAAACATAAATTCATTATGATTTCAAATGAACAATGAATCAAAGCTACAATAGAATGTTTGAATGTTTTGATGGTTAGAAATAATTATGAAGAGAGAAAAGGAGTTATAACTTTTTATGTTTTCTTATTGATTATATTTAAGAGTAATTTAGTTACATTACTGTTTGTACACAGTTTTCTATATAACAGATATACCTTATTTAATTATGATTGAATATAAAAACAACAAGAAAACATAAATATTTTTGACTTTTATTTTATAGTTATTTATCAGATCTAATAATTAAAGTCATGTTGTGGTGCGTGCTACTTATATTGATGTAAGTAGTATATGATGCGAGTCAGGAATGTAATGTCTGGCAGCAGAAGATTGGGAAGATCAAGAAAAGAAGAACGGGAATAGACAGTAATTAGTATAGAAATGCAAGAACAACGAAGTTCGAGACAACTATTGAACATTTTACAAATTAAGTATTACAGTATGGTTTTTTCTATTTTATCAAGTAACTCTGTAACTTTGTGCTAAATATGATTCGATTGTCCCAACCCGTGTTCGGTTCACTACAAATTATGTCAAATTCTACTAGTTAAGTTGGAATGTGCCTACTAGTTTAAATCACACAACATTTTTTGCATTTTGTCGAGATATAAGGTGATGACTGAACGTGGTTGACCTAGATTATACGCTACTTAAGACTTATTAGCAAGCTGTACCTGCTTTTTTTTACACAACTGATGTTTTCTGACGTATTTGACCCTGTTTCATCCAGCTTCATAGTCAAAGACATTACCACAGGGCTATCCAAACAGAGATTGACCACGTATGCCAATTCTTTACTCGTGCTGATTGATTTTTTGTAGATCACGTTAGATTACAGGCACACGTCGCTGACGAGCCGCAAATAGCACGAAGCCTCAGGCCAGGGCTTTGTGTTAGATACCTTCAACCACCACCTTGCATTTATCGGATCTGTAGACCTAGTAACCATTTCCATTCAGTAACTGGATAGACGATACTTTATCATTTAAAGCAGAGATCGTCAAACATGCATCTGATCTTTGAAAGCAAGTGTATAGAATGAAAAAGCTCTTGATACGAAGAAAAATGCGTCATTGGGTTGAATTCTGGTTAGTATAAGAAATAAGTTTACTGTGGATATATACATGAAAATAAATCGAAAGGGAACCATTTCGATAAGCTAAATACATAAATATAATCCTTGGACAACAACAAAAATTTACCAAGTCACCTAATGTTTGGAGTGTTAAAGCATAAAAGAATAACACCAATCGTTATGAAGTTAAATACTCAAGGTTGTGTTTAACGTAAAATGGATTTGAAGTCATCAAAAATCACAATAAACAGAATTGACTGTTACACTTTACTTGATGATGTCTGTTGCATAATCAGAAAAATGTCTTCAAATTCAACAAACAAACAAACGTCACTCATCTGAATTATAGTCTACTAACTTTGTATCACTTTATACATCAATTTCTGAAATTTTGGTGGCTAGTCTTGGCCAGTAAAGTCTATCTTATTTTAAACGAAACAGTAACATCAATACTATCTTAAGACAGTAGCAACTAAAGCTCATAACAAATTCTGTCGATGGTTTGAACGCTCTTATCTAAAATTTCAACGCAACTAGGTGGTTTTTTTGACGCTAACCTGTTCGTTGCATCAATATAAAAATCCTAAACAACTATATGTCAAAAGACGGTACCATCACCTCACTAACTGAGAAAAGGAATAGATATTCGAAATTGTCGGGACCAAAGTTCCGTGGAAGATTTGAGGTATGACTAGTGAGTTTCATCCACCGAGGAATTGAAACAAGCATAACGAACGTCAATCACTGAGGACCATGCAACATCGTAAATTGATTATATGTGTAATTGTAAACCACTGGGTACTGATTTAGCTATCTATTTGTAACAATCTCAACATGAGACCTAAAATGTGTAGTTTTTTATAATAAAATATGACACTGTACACTTCACCGTTCCTCATTAGGATTTCACCTATGGAAGAGGATTTTGTGAAATGTCACATGAACTTTAAAGTAGACTGATATCATCAAAAAAAATTATCAGTTGTTATTAAATCTTAATGCTCTACTTAAACAATATCCTGCGTTTGATCCCCAGTAGTGGTTGTGAATACCTGCTTCTAAAGATTATGAAATTTGAATAAAACCGTTGCAAAATATTTTTTTGCTTTCATTTCTTTTGTAGCTAACTTTAGTGTTTGATAAAATAATATTTAAAACAATATAGAAGAGACTGTAATACAGTCTATTTCAGTTACCGTAGTTCCCTATATGTAAATATATATGTATGTTTATTTTAATCATGGTTCAGTAAAACGTTGAAATAAATAACTAATATGAAAGTTATTTCAAACGTTTTGATATTTACTATTATTCACATTTCTTTCTCTAAATGTAATAATCCGGTATCATTCATGTCTATATTATATCATCTACTTGACAATGTCAAATAAACAATTTTTCATAAATGAAGTCATACTGTAGTTGTTTATTTCATATTATAAATATATATAATATTTACCTGTCTTGATAATTCAAAGATCAAAGGTTTTACTGTACATCGTTACTTTTGCAAAATGTTCTGTTATTATAACAAACATAAATAGTACCGACAACAATTGAACATGAAAGTGATTTTGATCATTTTAATACATAGAATTTATAACAACTGTCATAATACTGCCATCCAATTTACACTTTAGTAAGGATAAAGATAGGAATGATACGTTATATGTATATTGAAAAGTTAACTAACTCAAATTCTGTATACACTTCAAAAATTATTACTATTCATATCGTGACTCAATTATGTCGGAAAGATTTAATATGAAACTATCATATGATAAGTAAATTTTCTAAACAATCTATCCACTGATATAATTTTATAAAAGTCAAACTAAATTTGTAGTGGCTGTGCTTCGTTGATCAATCACCCTCGCAAACGTTAACATATAATCCATGTAATACAAAACTACAGTTACTCGGTAAAATAGAAAAACCATATAGTAAATCGTTAATTTGTAAAATATTAGTCCATCATATCAACCTGAACTGTTGCCGTTGCAAAAATCAATCCATTGTCTCACATTTCATTGTTCATGCGTTTTCTTACAAATTGTATTATGTTTTCACTCTTCCTTTTTTGATCTTCTACCATCTTCTGCTGCCAAACATTACATCTTTTTAACTCGCGTTATATACTACTTATATCAATATAAGTAGCACGTACCACAGTAAGCAATGTTCAAGCATATATATTTCATACAAGCACAATAATAATGAAGGCACAATAAGTTGTTATAGTACGGATGACTTTTTCGGCTAAATAAGTTAACAAAAGGGATTAACTGAATTAAATGAGAACAAACTCAATTGCACGTGAGTTGCTATAAGTTTTTCTATGCACACTTGTAAATAAACTTGCACCGATTTCATCAGTATTTGTTTTCTATTTTAATGATATTGTGATATGTGCTACTGATACCAACGGATATAAGTAGTAGATATCATCAATAGGAAATGAAATGCTTACTAATGGAAGGTTAAGAAGATCTACAAAAAAAACAGAACGAGAACAAAGAATGGTTGATGTGGAAACAAAGTAACAAAGAAGTTTCAGACGATTGATTGACATTATGCAAATGAAGTATTTATTGCATGATTCTCAGATTTTATTAAGAGATTCTGTAATTTTGTATCCAAACGCATTTGGTTGAACTCACTGGTACTCTAGTTCATGACAATATTATTATGCTGTTATCTTTGAAACGGTAGCTTCAATTATAAACTATCAATAAGTTATTTTTTAATAACATTTATTTTAAAGAAAAATATACTGGAAGTAATGTCAATATTTTGTATAATTTGAAAGGTATTTCCAGAATGACAAGAAGAATAATTTTTGAAATCTCTGACTTTTTCAAGATTTAAAACTGTTGAACACTTAGCAACTTAAATGAAATCAGTTAATTAGCCCTTCCAAGAATTCATTAATACCAGGGTTGATATCAATTATTAGTCAAATTTTATTCTATTTTAATTATTGTAAATGAACGAAAAGCAAAGATCTTTGAGATCATATAGAAATTTTTATATTTAAAAAATCGAGTTTATTTCGTTGTTTGAGCTGTTTTTTAGATGAATTTCAAAGGAAGCTCCCTATCCTTTTTCTATTATTTTCAAAAATGAAATCTGAACAAAAGTATATTCAGTGTTAAAACACAGTGGCAAATAGTAGTGTATGTTAGAAATTTATACTTTACGGTATTAAATATCAACGCAAAGTGAATGACTCATTCTATTCTCATAGCTACATAGATCGGAGTTCTCGAGCAGCATTTCCACCAGATGAATATCCTTGATAGTAAAATCATTTTACTAAACGTTAGCCGTCTCTAGTTTACTTGATATGCTGCCTGTGAATTTCAGTACTACAGTAGACTTCTAATAGTCAAGTTTTTCTCTATAAAATATAAACTGGAGAAATAATTCTATTATTTCAATAAAATCAAACTACGTCATATCAATGTGAAGTTTATTAACTCTTCAAGATCTGACGACAATTAGGAAACTAAAGAGAGATAAATATACGTTTACTTCACCGGTATCTCGACTGAACTGTATTTAAACCTATTAGTATTTTACACCAACCGCACGATAAAAGACCAGCCAATGTTTCAGACGTCATTTGTAGTAAATTCATGCTTCAGTGTTTGAAATACGTATAATATTACTCTCATTTTAGGACTAAATAAAATGTTTAGTATCAGTGTTGTAGACTATCCCTAATCACTGTTAAGCACATAGTCAAGCAATACTATCAATGGATACTCAATACGTACCCCGAAATGCACTTAATACGACCAAAATTACAGTGCGTAGCCAGAAATGTGACGTATCCCATCATGACTACAGGATTACGTGTATTTTCGGAAGCACACCGATTATCTCTTAAAAGGTTGAAATTGGGCAAAGACTACAATGAGCACATGATAGACTTGGGAATTATTCGATCGTCGAATAGACCATGGGCATCCTACTTGCAAATATTCTCTCAGATAGACAGCAACGATTGACGTCCAACCTATGATTATCGGTGACTGAATATAGAGACCGTTCCCGATTATCTCCTCCTGCCACACATTAAAAACCTAATTCTACACTACTAGGTGTGGCTGTCTGGTATGAAACGACTCCCTGAATTTTTCGGGACATCTTTTTGATCTCGAGGCATTTGCCCACTGAACGATAAATTAACGGTCATTACGGATTACACAGAAACGACCACAGTCAAGCATTGACGTACTTTCAAAGGCCTAGTAAGTTTTTATCGACTCTTCGTAATGAATCACATGTCTCTCATGGAACCCTTAACAGATTAACTTCGTGGAGATGCTAAATTCATGCATCTGAAAGAAAACACAAACAAACGAATCTCCACAGTCAAGGGAATTATCGCAAAAGTAACTATGCTGGCACACCAAGACATCAACTACCATTAGTACCACATTAGACACTTCAAACTCCGCAATCGAAAGAGTATTATAATAATGGGTAAATAACATATGTGAAACTGATTTGGCACCGAATAAATAAAGAACTGTATGAATGAAAGAAATTTCAAAAATTTCAAAATATTATGATGTAGACGTCTTGTGGCGGTGAAAATGTCCCCAAAATAAATGGTTCTATATGTCTTTGACATCCATGATGACGTCATTAATTTTGCTGGACAACCCTATCTGAAGGCTCTCGGTCACGCAACCGTATCAGATCACGAGTTGGTACGTAACAACTTGAGTTGTTTGGTTAAGAGTTGAACACAAACATTTAAGTAAGTGTTAGGACGTTAAAGCTTAAGTATATACTCACTCTCTTATTTTGTTTAAAGATTATATTTTCTGTTATTTTATATAGAATACCGAAAACCTTTGTGTGTTTGTAAATATAACCTCGTGCTTCACTCCACCTTCCAGGAATTAAAAAATAGAGACATATTTTCATACTGTTTCGATTTCTTCTATCAGTAGAACGAAGGATGTGTTACAGGAGAATTAAACACATTTGGCTCACTAAAAAAATTATATTGTATACTACTGATTTCACTGTGTTTTTGGATGTATTTGTTTTATTCAACTTCTGAACTTGTTTGTTTATATCATTATTTCCGGACATTTTGGATTCTCTTTGTCTTTCGTTTGGTAGTTCAGAGTTTTTGTTCCGGGAACCTACAAAATTGAAGGCTTATTTTGTAATTGTTATATTTATTGTTGTTAGAACGACATTTGGGTCGACTATTTGTAAATTTCGAATGAACTTTGGTACCTAGATTGCAGTTTGGTTTTATTGTTAATTTGGGTTCGTAAATTGCAAATAGATCGATATACCGCACTTTGATAACGGAACGAGCAAAAACTTGGACGTAACAGGGTGCCCATAGGCACGAAAGGGACGCTTTGTTACACAATCCTTGCGACTGCAAGCCAGCTTATAACAAACACTTTTCGATATATCGGTAGATTTTCAAATATACATTCGAACCCCTTCATTCCTGAATTCTGATCTGACTGTGTCGGTATACTTTGATTATAAAGATGTCACGTGTTAAGACATTGTCAAATGAAGAATACCTGTGGCATTTTTACCACAAAATTTAGTTGGAGAAATACAGTGTTTGGATTCATTTATGACATTTTAGTCTCTTTTCATAACAAGCACGGCGCAGTCAGGCAGACATTATGATTATGATGTACTAAAAGGTGATTTTTCGTAGTCTATTGCTCTGATTATAGTTTGAAGGAACGTATGTGCCATGAACTCAAATCTTCCGTTTACTTCTGTATAACAGATTTAAGTTAAAGTCCTTTGCATAACGGCGTCAATAAGAAGCCAAATGCATATTAGGTAGAATTGGTTTATCCCATGCAATCGGTAGCACGGATAGACATAGAAAAAAAATGAAACCAAGTAGAGAGGAAAAGCTTACCAACTTATCTTGATTTAGCGCAACCGACTGTCTAAAGTCAGGCAAAAAGTAAAAGAGATGTGATGAATAGGATGATCGACACACATACACTGTTTTATAAAAACACTCAATTTTTTGCTGGGAAAACAGATACGGTCAAAATGTATCCCGAAAAGTATAAACTTATTTTCTGTCGCAAAGCTAGAATAATCCACGCAGCTATGAAGGTATTAGACGGTAAAAACTTTCACGACTTTCCATCCATCTTCCGTAGCTCAAAATCAAGATATATAAAGTCGCTTAATTTTTCCGGGACACCTCATTCCCAGCTCTCTCAATGACAGCTGAATGAACTGTAGCTCCTCTGCTTTACTAAAATTCTACTGAATCAAGTGAAAGGGTTATCATTTACAATCGTATTTATCCTAGAATCAGCACTCGATCTGTCTGTCATCAATGGAGTGAAAGATCCATTGTTTCCCTAAGTAAATATTGGTTTGATATTATGCGACTGAATCGTTCTTCAGAACACTGATCAACATCTAGTAAAAAAAATTAGACAGCGGTTGCAGTTAAATTTTGAGTGATTTTATCCGAGGATAATCCTTCAATAAAAAAGTTTACCAAGTCCATCTTCTACAACTGTGAGGTTTTCAAGTTTTAGATGTTAAACATTCCTGAATACATTTTTGTTGTTTTAGTTAAATGCTTTCAAGTCATCATCTATTGTTGTAATGAATTATCTATAAAAACTGATATAGTAACTGGTTGTGTAGTCATTTTGATCCTCTAAAGGCAATACGAAGGCTTTTCATGAACACGCCAACGTAGTGCATCCGAATTCGGAGGAGCAAAAAGTGAAAAATAACAAAAGTTAGGGCTCAAAATCTGATCCTCGTTGAAAATAATGGAGCGACCCCACATCGCTAAATAAAATTAAATACACCTAAAAAGTGCTTAGTGTTTCACACGCACTAAACTATAAAAAAACTGGCTCTCTATGGAACCACAGACATAAACTATTTCTCGGTTTTACGGGTATCCTGAGACATGAATTTTCCTAGTTATGTTTCAAATTCGTTTTCAGTCGTCTGTGTTCCGTCTCATTACAGGTGTAACGCGTAAGGAATGTATAACAAAAGGTATTCTACATTACATTCTACTCACTCTGTGACTTTACCTACCTGTATGTACTGTCATGTTTGCCAATTCTCTGTATATTTTGGCATGGTATGTATTTTATTCGGTAACTAAAAAACCGTTGTGAACTCCATAGCTTCATCTAGCTAAGCAGACCATAGATGTACAGTTTCACACGGAAAAGTTTGTAGATGCACAATACGAAGTCATTAGAATAACGGATAAACATAAAATAGCAGGCTTCCTGTTAAGGGGATTTCCTTATTTTTAGGTGCAGGAGAAGGAATGTAAGGGTACAATGTAAGGGTGTACAATCAACCGGATAACCCAAAGCGTTCAAATATGACAGTCTAATCCGGAGTCACCCTCTTAACCCAATAGAACGCCCTCGAAGAAAAAGATTGCAAAGTGTGAACGATCAAGTATGAATGCATCATGCTTTAATACGAAAATTATCAAGCCGGGAAATTCTTTCAAACCATGAATTATGTTCATAGCTGTGGACTGTGTTATTTCAGTTATATAAGTGGATAATACAATGAATGAAGCATCATTTCACTTCTAATTATCTATATACACCTGATTATCTTTTCCCCATTCCACATCCTGACATCAATTCAATCTTTATTGTTCTAGCCCCTGTCTCAGGATCACTAATGTGACCAAGAAAAATACTACCCGACTAAGTAACGGCAACTGAAAACAATTGTGTGTCAAACTTCTGAAATCAAATGATAACAGAGAGGGCGTTAATAACGACGACTAAATGAAATTGTATATGTTAAATCAAATTTGAAAAATTATAACATTTCATTGGCTGTGAAATGAGTGAATCTCAATGGTTACATGGGAGCTATATTTGTTTGTACGCATTAAGTTGCTTTGGAGAGCGTTTGAGTAATTTCAAACGAACTCGTAAATGGAGAAACTATAATGTAAGTTAAAACAGAGTTGAATAATTCAAATCACCGGAGTCTATGCTTAACCTGTCTTCATAGTTGGCATATCCAACATAAGAAACAGTAACTAAGATCTATAGCTAATTTTCTGGCTTAATACGTATTCTATCTAACCTGTTTCCGAATGCCTATATTACTAAAAGATTCAGGCATATTTATTTTGCATTTATCCTCGTTCAACAAACAATTAACACACTTTAAATTTTACATGACTCTGCTGCATCGAAATCTCGAGCATATTCACTTTAAATGAAGTGAATAAGCCTAGAGAGTTTTCCGAAACACTACACACACATGCATGTTAGCGGCTATACACTTGCAGACATGCGTGTGCTTAATTTTGATTTGTCTAAGTATTCAAGTAATTGTTTACAGTTGCATTTGTGAAGTTTTCCCGTGACAGATTCCATATCCCCTGTCTATTAAGAAGTAAAGAAGGAGCAAAAGGAAATTTATTCCATCATCACAAGGCGGGAGATAAGTTCTAGTTATGAATAAATCAAAATTCTTGATTCGCTTCTATAAAGCCTTAAAACAATATAAAAGACATCAATGTACTTGGCTTCATGAAGGACCTTAGGATATATTGAATGCACACTTGACTGGTACTCATAATGTAACTGAGGTTTAAACCATACTACGGATCTCGACGTTTTTACCTACCCAATAAATATGACCATGAATCAATTTTCATTTGCATTCAGTAAACCTGAATACGATTTTAAATAATTACCAACAACCTGCCATGATATAACTTATTTATGTAAGGCGTATGTTTCACACAAACTGTGTAACAATGTGGAGAAACTAGCTCTATGATCGGTTATCTGAGTTTATAAAAATGGAATATCAGAAATAAAAAGCGGGTACATATCATATTTTCTATGGGTGGAATTAACGTTTTTTGCTATGAACAAAGAGTCTGTCCAGAACTACTGCGTTTGAACAATACAGATGTTTCAGTAGTGAGTACTCAGCCACGTTTTCGCTTCAGACTCATAGCCTTTTTCAGATGCGCGAGTGTGAATGTTGAAAAACTAAAGAGAACATCGTTTAGAAGATTATGGGATGCATAAAGGTTAACAACCAGCTTTAAAGATTGAATAATTGTTTCACAGGATTCGTTTTCAAGATTATGCGTAGTGATGACAGTAATTAACGAAAAACAAAGGCAGAAAGGTATTCAAGCTATCTTAATCCATCTAAAACAAAACGGGTCACACATTTGACCACTGATTGTTACCTTTTGAGCAGACGAGCTAGCTGATTTCGTTGGAAAATAGAAATGTCTGTTGCTTCGACCCAGTTTTATTAAAATGATTATTAATTTGGAAACTTCTTACGTTTTCAGCTCACTATAGACGTTTTGTTGATAGCTTTACAAACGTTTAAGGTTTTTTAACTTTAAGTGTAAAGATTACGAAAGTAAGCATTCGATTTACAAAACAGTGAAAACCATGATTGTTTCCAATTTTTTTGGATAGAAACGACCTATTGAATGGAGGGAGATTCACTAAAACATCTAGCGGCAGCAAAACTTACAGCCGTAATTTTTGAAAAGAAAGTAAGTTTTACGATGAAAAATAAGAAGCATTTATTTCTCTTTATGTTATGATTGTTATTCGCTTGAATGCTATTACTGGTGCGTCTTACTCAACGGAACGAAGGATCAGTGACTCAGCGACTCGATAGCTATTCTGGTTCGTTGTCCCCCAACTCTGATAACTCGATCAAGAAGTCTGGGTAAGGTGTAGAAGTGTATTTTGCAGACACACAGCAGCTAACAAGTCAAGTCAAACACACAACTCACGCGTATTTATACAATATTTACAATCGATATTGTCATAGAAAAATTGTAAACACTAATCAATGAGTTCATAAATTGACCTATTTGCACATTTAATCGATAGTTCATCAATTGACTGCTATACAAACATTTAATCGATCAGTTCATCAATTGACCCCAATACAAATATTTAAACATTTAATCAATAAGTTGATCGATGCGATAAAATTTTAAAAAATATGAGTTTGGGGATCTATCGTCCCCAACACTCCTCCCCTTTTTAATAGCGGGCTTTCCTAGGGTCAACCTGCATCTTGACTGTAGCTCGCCGTTCTCGGATAGGCCACCGTCTGGGACGTGTTTCAGCTTGTTGTTGAGGTTTTTCTTGTGGTGGGGTTGCCGGTAAGTTGAATGTGTCGAGCAGGATGTCAAGAGGAATATTTACTTCGGTTGATGGGCGGTCTGGGGCTAACCGTTTGCGTAACTGATTCCGATGGCGTTGCCATCTGTCACTGCCTACCTCAACTTCGTACATGACTCGGCCAACTCTCCTGACCACTCGCGCTTCTGTCCATGGACTATGGGTCGGTCTGTAATCACGGGCAAACACAGGACATCCCACTTCGTACGTGGATCGCTTTTCAAACTTTGTCCGTTCTGGTGTCGGTGCATTACTTGGATGCATCAGGCTGTGGATCGTCTTCAGTCTTCTTCCCATTAGGATCTCTGCTGGGGACTTTTGCTCGGGCAACGTCTCATTTGGTGTTGTTCGATACACATATAAGAAATTTTGTAACGCGTCTGCTTGCGTCCCCTCCCCTTTCGAATGAGCCAAAGCTCTTTTAAACGTACCCACAAACCTTTCTGCTTGCCCATTCAACTGCGGGTTGTATGGTGGCGATCAGAAATGCTTTGTGGCTAGCCGTTGACAGAAAGACTGGAATTGGCTGGAGGTTAACTGCGAACCCTTATCAGATACAAAGGCATCCGGTACGCCATTTCAGGAGAAATTTTCTGTGAGGATTTGTATTGATTTAGTCGTCGTTGGCGATATTATTGGGTTGATTTCTGACCATTTTGAAAGGGCATCGACTACAACTAGATACATGGTTCCGTTATTTGGTCCTACAAATTCGACCTGTATCGTCGACCAAGGATGATAAGGTTGTGAACAAGAAACTGATGGGACTTTGGCGTTCACTTTTGCTGCTTGCTGACACCGCATACATTTTCCAACCAATTCTGTTATATGTTGATCCATTTGCGGCCAATACGCATAACTCCTGGCTATGGATTTCATTCGTTTAACCCCCGGATGACCAAGGTGGAACTGTTTCAGCACTTTTGCACGAAGGGATTCTGGCACAACCACTCTATCTCCGAACATCAAGCAGTCGTTTACAATGCATAGAGAATCCCGCCGCTGATACAGCTGTTTTATATCACCATCAAATTTCTTAGACGGCCAACCGTTGGTGACATAGTTCATAGTTCTCTTGATGATGGAGTCGCTCTTAGAAGCATTTTGTATGTCCGTTGCAGATACCGGCAAAGTTCGTATTGCGGTCATCAGATAACATTTGGCGTGGTCTTCCGCTAGCAGAGATGCGATTACCGTGTTTTCCTCAGCCGCCAACTGGTCACTAATGAGTCGTGATAGGGCATCCGCCTGACCGAATTGTTGAGTGCGTCGGTACTGGATGCCAAAGTCATACCCCAAGAGTGCTAAGGCCCATCTCTGAAGACGATTTGCAGAATGTGCTGGAATGCCAGATTTCGACCCGAAAATTGCGAGTAAAGGCTTGTGATCTGTGAGAAGTGTGAATCTCCGACCGTACAGGAACTTGTGGAAACGGCGCACAGCAAACAAAAGCACAAGAGCTTCTTTTTCTATCTGGCTGTACTTTTTTCTGCTGAGGTTAGAATGCGGGACGCATGCATAACGGCTTTATCCAACGCATCCGGGAGCCGATGTAAGATAACACCGCCTAGGCCATTCGCTGAAGCGTCTGCAGCTACGATGATCGGCATGGCTGTATCATAGTGTGTCAACAGCAATTCCGAACTAATAATGGACTTCAGTTCACAAAATGCAGCGTAACACTATTTAGTCCAGTTCCAAGAGCTGTTCTTATGCAGTAAGCTATTCGGTGGAGCGCGAATATCATGCATCGATGGAACGAACTCTGAGTAATAGCTGACAAGTCCCAGGAAGGAACGTAGAGACGAGACATTAGTGGGAGTTGGCATCAGTTTGATAGCTCGGATATTTTCAGGATCCGATCTGCGACCGTCAGCATCGAAAACAAACCCCAAATACTTTACCGACTGCAAATAAAACTGGCATTTCTCAGAGCGTCACCGGAACCTATTGTCACTGACACGTAGCAGTACCAATACCGTGCGTTCTCGTAGCTGTTCTGATGTCGTCGACACAATTAAAATGTCATCCAGATAAACCGCGAATGCCGATATACGTACTTGGATGGCATCTATTAGTTGCTGGAAAATAGATGAGGCAGTTTTGACCCCGAAATGTAGACGATTATACCGGAACAAACCACGATGTGTATTGATAGTTAACAGCTCTCTTGATGATTCATCTACTTCCACTTGCAAATAAGCATCAGCTAGATCCAGCTTAGCGAAAAATCTTCCCCCATTCAGCATGGTAAATAGGTCTGCGGGAACAGGCCGGGGATAATGATGTTGTTCCAAAGCTGCATTGAGACCTGTTGAAAAGTCAGCACAAATACGTGTCGTGCCGTTGGCTTTATTAATAACCACAATAGGTGCTGCCCATGCAGAGTAGGAAACGGGAGTAATAACTCCTTGTTGTTGAAGGCGGTTCAATTCTTCATCTACTGTTTGTAACGTTGCATAAGGCACAGGTCTCTTTGGGCGAAAAACAGGTTTAGCTTCAGTTTTCAATCGAAGTGTTGCTTTCATGGCAGTGCAGCGACTCAATCCAGGTTGGAAAATAGTTGAAAATTGCGTCATTAGGTTTCTCGTATATGCTTCCAAGTCATGTGGTTGTTGTCGAAGTTGGGGTTGTGATACCAGGTTGCATATGGTATTCAACGGGACATCAGCTAAATTTAAGTGATCGAACCAATCTAACCCAAGCAAATTTAGATCAGCTGGTGTTATGTAGCATACCCCAACAAATGTCAAATCACGGAAATTAACTGTACATTCCATTTGTCCAAGCAGGTGAAGGTAATTACCACACGCAGTACGAGGCTTTTGCGTTGTACGCTGCAAGTTTGGGCTGCCCATTTTGGTCCAAGTTTTACGAGAGAGGATAGTGACATCTGATGCTGTATCTATTTGCAATCTCGATGAATGCCCATTAATGTTAACAGTAATAAACTTTCTCTGACCTGGTGATGAGCTTTGACACGAAGATACTAAGCTCAATGAATTGGTGCGGGATCTAGGAAGGGTCTTTTTGGTATTTCTGGATTGACTTGCAGTCTTCTTCCTCAGACAAAACCCATCCTTATGACCAATAACCTTACACTTCTTGCATCGATGTTGCTTAAATGGGCAGTTTCGAACGTAGTGCCATGCACCACATTGCCAGCAAGGAGCAGGAGGAGTTGCTTTGGTCTGTTGTCTCGGGCTGGAGTGAGATGGACTGGATGAAGCGGGGACGTATTTGTTTTTGTAAGGTGTTTGTTGCACCGCTCGTACTTCAGATCGGTTAGACCCGCCACTCTGAACCATAGTCGTGTCTCGTTGCAAATTAATGAGACGCTGATATTCATTAGCGATATCACTCAGGGTGAGTTTTGGCTCTTGATCCAAACGACTTAGTAGTCTTGTTCGCAAGTCACTAAACTTTTGGTGCTGCAGGCTGCAAATAAGTATCAGGGCTTTAAACTGATCTTCAGTCAAGGACTTTAACCGGAAGCGTTCGCATTCACGGTTGACGACGCCTACATGCATAAGAAAATCATCATCTTCGTTCATAGTAAGCTTCAAGCAACGATAACGAGTATTAAACAGTGACGAATTATCGCCAAAATGTTGGCTTAATGTTTGAACTGTGTCTTCAAATGATCGATCACGTGGGTTCAACGGCAGGATCAGATTGCAATACTTGTCCAGCTCATTTGCACCCAGTTTACGAAGTAGCAGCCGCACTTTCCAAGCATCATCTTGATTGGCGAAATCAAATTTAAATAGATCTTCATAACGCCTGAACCACATCTCGAAAGTAACATTAGCATCAGGATCGTAATGAAATTCAGCTATGCTATTTGCGATGCCATCAACCGATGGTGCTGTGGTCGAACTAGACGTGCTTGGTTGTAAAGGAGGCGTAATCTTGGTCTCCATCAACATTTGCATCAATTTCAGCTGCTGTTCAAGTAACAGTTCAAGTTTTGCAGGGTCCATAATTCAAAAACCACCGTCGCCAATTTGTTATGATTGTTATTCGCTTGAATGCTATTACTGGTGCGTCTTACTCAATGGAACGAAGGATCAGTGACTCAGCGACTCGATAGCTATTCTGGTTCGTTGTCCCCCAACTCTGATAACTCGATCAAGAAGTCTGGGTAAGGTGTAGAAGTGTATTCTGCAGACACACAGCAGCTAACAAGTCAAGTCAAACACACAACTCACGCGTATTTATACAATATTTACAATCGATATTGTCATAGAAAAATTGTAAACACTAATCAATGAGTTCATAAATTGACCTATTTGCACATTTAATCGATAGTTCATCAATTGACTGCTATACAAACATTTAATCGATCAGTTCATCAATTGACCCCAATACAAATATTTAAACATTTAATCAATAAGATGATCGATGCGATAAAATTTTAAAAATATGAGTTTGGGGATCTATCGTCCCCAACACTCCTCCCCTTTTTAATAGCGGGCTTTCCTAGGGTCAACCTGCATCTTGACTGTAGCTCGCCGTTCTCGGATAGGCCACCGTCTGGGACGTGTTTCAGCTTGTTGTTGAGGTTTTTCTTGTGGTGGGGTTGCCGGTAAGTTGAATGTGTCGAGCAGGATGTCAAGAGGAATATTTACTTCGGTTGATGGGCGGTCTGGGGCTAACCGTTTGCGTAACTGATTCCGATGGCGTTGCCATCTGTCACTGCCTACCTCAACTTCGTACATGACTCGGCCAACTCTCCTGACCACTCGCGCTTCTGTCCATGGACTATGGGTCGGTCTGTAATCACGGGCAAACACAGGACATCCCACTTCGTACGTGGATCGCTTTTCAAACTTTGTCCGTTCTGGTGTCGGTGCATTACTTGGATGCATCAGGCTGTGGATCGTCTTCAGTCTTCTTCCCATTAGGATCTCTGCTGGGGACTTTTGCTCGGGCAACGTCTCATTTGGTGTTGTTCGATACACATATAAGAAATTTTGTAACGCGTCTGCTTGCGTCCCCTCCCCTTTTGTCTTAGCCAAGGCTCGTTTAAACGTATCCACAAACCTTTCTGCTTGCCCATTCGACTGCGGGTGGTATGGTGGCGAGCGTAAGTGCTTTATGGCTAGTCGCTGACAGAATGACTGGAATTGGCTGGACGTGAATTGTGAACCGTTGTCAGATACAATGGCATCTGGTATACCGTTTCGGGAGAAAATTTCTGTAAGGATTTGTATTGTTTTAGTCGTCGTTGGCGGTATGATAGGGTTGATTTCAGGCCATTTCGAAAGGGCGTCGACTACAACTAGATACATTGTTCCGTTAATTGGGCCTGCAAAGTCGACGTGTATCCTGGACCAAGGATGATCAGGTTGTGGCCATGAAACTGGTGGAACTTTGGCGTTCACTTTTGCTGCTTGCTGACACCGCATACATTTTCCAACCAATTCTGTTATATGTTGATCCATTTGCGGCCAATACGCATAACTCCTGGCTATGGATTTCATTCGTTTAACCCCCGGATGACCAAGGTGGAACTGTTTCAGCACTTTTGCACGAAGGGATTCTGGCACAACCACTCTATCTCCGAACATCAAGCAGTCGTTTACAATGCATAGAGAATCCCGCCGCTGATACAGCTGTTTTATATCACCATCAAATTTCTTAGACGGCCAACCGTTGGTGACATAGTTCATAGTTCTCTTGATGATGGAGTCGCTCTTAGAAGCATTTTGTATGTCCGTTGCAGATACCGGCAAAGTTCGTATTGCGGTCATCAGATAACATTTGGCGTGGTCTTCCGCTAGCAGAGATGCGATTACCGTGTTTTCCTCAGCCGCCAACTGGTCACTAATGAGTCGTGATAGGGCATCCGCCTGACCGAATTGTTGAGTGCGTCGGTACTGGATGCCAAAGTCATACCCCAAGAGTGCTAAGGCCCATCTCTGAAGACGATTTGCAGAATGTGCTGGAATGCCAGATTTCGACCCGAAAATTGCGAGTAAAGGCTTGTGATCTGTGAGAAGTGTGAATCTCCGACCGTACAGGAACTTGTGGAAACGGCGCACAGCAAACACAAACGCAAGCGCTTCTTTTTCTATCTGGCTGTATTTTTTTTCTGCTGGGGTTAGTGTGCGGGCTGCATGCATAACGGCTTTTTCCGACGCATCCGGAAACTGGTGGGAGATAACAGCGCCTAGGCCATTCGCTGAAGCGTCTGCAGCTACGATGATCGGCATGGCTGGATCATAGTGTGTCAACAGCAATTCTGAACTAATAATGGATTTCAGTTTACAAAAGGCAGCGTCACACTGTTTAGTCCAGTTCCAAGAGCTGTTCTTATGCAGTAAGCTATTCAGTGGAGCGCGAATATCATGCATCGATGGAACGAACGCTGAGTAATAGCTGACAAGTCCCAGGAAGGAACGTAGCGATGAGACATTAGTGGGAGTTGGCATCAGTTTGATAGCTTGGATATTCTCAGGATCCGGCCTGCGGCCGTCGGCGTCGAAAATGAACCCCAAGTACTTTACCGACTGCAAATAAAACTGGCATTTCTCTGGGCGTAACCGGAAACCGTTGTCACTGATGCGTTGCAGTACCAATGTCGTGCGTTCTCGTAGCTGTTCTAATGTCGTCGCAACAATTAGAATGTCATCCAAATAAGCCGCGACTCCCGAGATACCTGATAGAATAGTATCCATTAGTTGCTGGAAAATAGATGGTGCAGTTTTGACCCCGAAAGGTAGACGGTTATACTGGAACAACCCACGATGTGTATTGATAGTTAACAGCTCTCTTGATGATTCATCTACTTCCACTTGCAAATAAGCATCAGCTAGATCCAGCTTAGCGAAAAATCTTCCCCCATTCAGCATGGTAAATAGGTCTGCGGGAACAGGCCGGGGATAATGATGTTGTTCCAAAGCTGCATTGAGACCTGTTGAAAAGTCAGCACAAATACGTGTCGTGCCGTTGGCTTTATTAATAACCACAATAGGTGCTGCCCATGCAGAGTAGGAAACGGGAGTAATAACTCCTTGTTGTTGAAGGCGGTTCAATTCTTCATCTACTGTTTGTAACGTTGCATAAGGCACAGGTCTCTTTGGGCGAAAAACAGGTTTAGCTTCAGTTTTCAATCGAAGTGTTGCTTTCATGGCAGTGCAGCGACTCAATCCAGGTTGGAAAATAGTTGAAAATTGCGTCATTAGGTTTCTCGTATATGCTTCCAAGTCATGTGGTTGTTGTCGAAGTTGGGGTTGTGATACCAGGTTGCATATGGTATTCAACGGGACATCAGCTAAATTTAAGTGATCGAACCAATCTAACCCAAGCAAATTTAGATCAGCTGGTGTTATGTAGCATACCCCAACAAATGTCAAATCACGGAAATTAACTGTACATTCCATTTGTCCAAGCAGGTGAAGGTAATTACCACACGCAGTACGAGGCTTTTGCGTTGTACGCTGCAAGTTTGGGCTGCCCATTTTGGTCCAAGTTTTACGAGAGAGGATAGTGACATCTGATGCTGTATCTATTTGCAATCTCGATGAATGCCCATTAATGTTAACAGTAATAAACTTTCTCTGACCTGGTGATGAGCTTTGACACGAAGATACTAAGCTCAATGAATTGGTGCGGGATCTAGGAAGGGTCTTTTTGGTATTTCTGGATTGACTTGCAGTCTTCTTCCTCAGACAAAACCCATCCTTATGACCAATAACCTTACACTTCTTGCATCGATGTTGCTTAAATGGGCAGTTTCGAACGTAGTGCCATGCACCACATTGCCAGCAAGGAGCAGGAGGAGTTGCTTTGGTCTGTTGTCTCGGGCTGGAGTGAGATGGACTGGATGAAGCGGGGACGTATTTGTTTTTGTAAGGTGTTTGTTGCACCGCTCGTACTTCAGATCGGTTAGACCCGCCACTCTGAACCATAGTCGTGTCTCGTTGCAAATTAATGAGACGCTGATATTCATTAGCGATATCACTCAGGGTGAGTTTTGGCTCTTGATCCAAACGACTTAGTAGTCTTGTTCGCAAGTCACTAAACTTTTGGTGCTGCAGGCTGCAAATAAGTATCAGGGCTTTAAACTGATCTTCAGTCAAGGACTTTAACCGGAAGCGTTCGCATTCACGGTTGACGACGCCTACATGCATAAGAAAATCATCATCTTCGTTCATAGTAAGCTTCAAGCAACGATAACGAGTATTAAACAGTGACGAATTATCGCCAAAATGTTGGCTTAATGTTTGAACTGTGTCTTCAAATGATCGATCACGTGGGTTCAACGGCAGGATCAGATTGCAATACTTGTCCAGCTCATTTGCACCCAGTTTACGAAGTAGCAGCCGCACTTTCCAAGCATCATCTTGATTGGCGAAATCAAATTTAAATAGATCTTCATAACGCCTGAACCACATCTCGAAAGTAACATTAGCATCAGGATCGTAATGAAATTCAGCTATGCTATTTGCGATGCCATCAACCGATGGTGCTGTGGTCGAACTAGACGTGCTTGGTTGTAAAGGAGGCGTAATCTTGGTCTCCATCAACATTTGCATCAATTTCAGCTGCTGTTCAAGTAACAGTTCAAGTTTTGCAGGGTCCATAATTCAAAAACCACCGTCGCCAATTTGTTATGATTGTTATTCGCTTGAATGCTATTACTGGTGCGTCTTACTCAACGGAACGAAGGATCAGTGACTCAGCGACTCGATAGCTATTCTGGTTCGTTGTCCCCCAACTCTGATAACTCGATCAAGAAGTCTGGGTAAGGTGTAGAAGTGTATTCTGCAGACACACAGCAGCTAACAAGTCAAGTCAAACACACAACTCACGCGTATTTATACAATATTTACAATCGATATTGTCATAGAAAAATTGTAAACACTAATCAATGAGTTCATAAATTGACCTATTTGCACATTTAATCGATAGTTCATCAATTGACTGCTATACAAACATTTAATCGATCAGTTCATCAATTGACCCCAATACAAATATTTAAACATTTAATCAATAAGTTGATCGATGCGATAAAATTTTAAAAAATATGAGTTTGGGGATCTATCGTCCCCAACACTCCTCCCCTTTTTAATAGCGGGCTTTCCTAGGGTCAACCTGCATCTTGACTGTAGCTCGCCGTTCTCGGATAGGCCACCGTCTGGGACGTGTTTCAGCTTGTTGTTGAGGTTTTTCTTGTGGTGGGGTTGCCGGTAAGTTGAATGTGTCGAGCAGGATGTCAAGAGGAATATTTACTTCGGTTGATGGGCGGTCTGGGGCTAACCGTTTGCGTAACTGATTCCGATGGCGTTGCCATCTGTCACTGCCTACCTCAACTTCGTACATGACTCGGCCAACTCTCCTGACCACTCGCGCTTCTGTCCATGGACTATGGGTCGGTCTGTAATCACGGGCAAACACAGGACATCCCACTTCGTACGTGGATCGCTTTTCAAACTTTGTCCGTTCTGGTGTCGGTGCATTACTTGGATGCATCAGGCTGTGGATCGTCTTCAGTCTTCTTCCCATTAGGATCTCTGCTGGGGACTTTTGCTCGGGCAACGTCTCATTTGGTGTTGTTCGATACACATATAAGAAATTTTGTAACGCGTCTGCTTGCGTCCCCTCCCCTTTTGTCTTAGCCAAGGCTCGTTTAAACGTATCCACAAACCTTTCTGCTTGCCCATTCGACTGCGGGTGGTATGGTGGCGAGCGTAAGTGCTTTATGGCTAGTCGCTGACAGAATGACTGGAATTGGCTGGACGTGAATTGTGAACCGTTGTCAGATACAATGGCATCTGGTATACCGTTTCGGGAGAAAATTTCTGTAAGGATTTGTATTGTTTTAGTCGTCGTTGGCGGTATGATAGGGTTGATTTCAGGCCATTTCGAAAGGGCGTCGACTACAACTAGATACATTGTTCCGTTAATTGGGCCTGCAAAGTCGACGTGTATCCTGGACCAAGGATGATCAGGTTGTGGCC